>APFE030565906.1:0-23824 GCA_000404065.3 Pinus taeda | reverse complement strand
AATTAAGGAGATAAGATTGAGTTATATTTGAGTTGTAATTAGTTAACTCAGTTTACTGAGTTAAGTCTAGTTAAAATAGTTCCAAACTGTTTGAGGAACTAATAGAGAGTTAATAGTCAGTTGATACATGCATGCACTCAACTAGCGTACTCCAGTTAACTGAAGATTCCCTCATCAAAAACTCATGCATGTCTATTCTGAGAAAGACCCAATTGAGATTAAATTCAAGGATAATGTACTATCAGTTGCATGTATTTTCTTATAAAGAAAACTCATGCATGTAGAAGGAATCAATTCCTTGAGGATTGTGCAGTTTTGACAGTGTGTGAGATTAGGTGATAATCCACTTGGTAGATAATTTTTCCACTTGGTTGAAGGAGAATCATCCCACAGGAACTGTGCAAGGATATAGGAGCTTGGAGGGCAGAGAGGAAGGCTTGAGAGAAGCCAGGATTTCCTGTAAGCATCTGTGAGGATTGTACTAAGAGCTGGCTAGTTGTGAGAGCTAAGGATTTGTATAATTCCTATGTATTTCCACCTTGTATGATAATACAGATAGTGGGGTTTTCAGTTGAGGCTTTCCCCAAAGTATTTTCATGTGTATTGTGCATTGATTCTTCTTCTTCTGGTTATATTGTTCATCTCGATCTTTAAGCTTCTACAAATTAATAGTAGAAGTAGGTTATAGTATTCTGCTTTGATTTATATTGCATTATCGAGTTAACCTACACAACAGATTTTCTACATGGAATCCGAGTTGTATTTGTAGAAATTTTCTACAACAACTATCACAAGTTTTTGCATATTGCATGTATATAGAGGAACAAAATGTATAGATCAAATAAATGGACCTTGCAACAGTATCAACAGCCAAGGAGATTGGAAATTAGGTGTAATCCTGATTTTTATGGTTATTTCTATTCATGTAACCAGTTTTTCCATAAGGCATCTGATTGCAGATCTATCCAATTGAGGAGAAGCACATTACATGAAAGGTATAGATCTGGCATGAAAAACATGAGATTTGATCCTCTTGTTTCATATCTTGGCCATGTGGAGTGCTACAAATATAATAACTTTGTCCATATGCAAAGTGATTGTTTGATGTCTCATTATTCAAAGAAAAATCCGTAAAAGAAACAAAAACAAAGAGGACCTAGAAGAAAACCAGTGAAGGAAAAAAAGAAGCATCCAAAGACTGTGTTGAGAAAGAAGCGAAACAACTCTTCAAATAGTGAATAACATCCCCTCCTACAGTCCATGATTATCTGTTGCATATTTATAGAGGATTGCAGATTTCATGAGAAGTACATCACCTCACGGGGAGCATATGTTAGAAGTATGGAAGTTTGTTGAGTTCAAGTTGTTGCAGCAGCATATGATGAGTTCATTTGGGCCTCATGCACATTCAAGTCCATAGGATCAACCTGCATATTGGAGGTATATTGAGCTTAGGGGGAGCTATGGATAGTATGAGATTTACATGTGATATTTTCCATTTTCTTAATTATTTTTTAGTAAGTCATTTGTAGCATATTTATATGTGTTTTCATGAGTGGAAAGGGGTACATTTTCCAGCCATATATATGTTTTTTGTTTCACTGACAAGTTGGTTGAAAAGCTAGTACAACCATGCATAAAGGGAATTCATTAGCACAAGATGCATAGAGATGACATGAGACATGGGATAGCCATGTATAGTCTATTATTTTCAGTTTATTATAGCCATGTATTTATTTTTTATTCATCTTTTCATGGTGATAGAGGGTCCAATCATTAGTTGATTGAGTTGACATGGTGATAGGAAAGTTTATGGAGTCTTTTGGAAACCACATGTATGGGCTAATGATGTTGTATCAACTATGATATGTCATGTATTTGAGTCATTGGTCCATAGGAAATGATCATAGCATCTGTGTACTTCATTGTAGTATCCATGCAAAAATGCTCATGACATTATGTACTTGTATTGTGTTATGTTTGGGTCATCTAGTCATGAGTCATGAGGTTATGTATTGTTCATATCAGAGCATATGTGAGGTCTTATGTCACTGCTACAACCATGTATTTAGAATGTTATATGTTTTTCAGTCTTGGCCATGTGGAATATATGTCCATATGGTGCTTATTTTTTGTAAGGAAGCATTGTTTGCAGTGGAAGAGGTTCACTACATCCTTGAGATGATGTTAGAGATGGCATATGTTTAGGGGGGCATCATTTTCTCTTGTTTACTTCAGCCATACATTATTAGTATTATGATCTACTTGGAGGTGTTCATGGTGTGTCTCATGCTATGCTATGACTATTGAGGTTATTGGCCTTATGTTATGTTCAGAGATGTTTGGTGGTTGCTGCTATTTTGTTTCCATGAAGAGTTGGATTGTTGCCTCATGTGCATATTTTCAACAATGTTTCTTATGGTTGACTTACAATTGTGCATATTGTTGCATGATACTAGTGGCTTGGTGGGATATGCCACTTTGAAGGATGATTGGTTTATTCTGCTACTTGTTGCTATTGATATGAGAGACATGAATGTTGGTTTATATGCATTATTTTCAGCCATGTAGAGATCATTTACTCCATTTATTATGCTTTAGTTCTCACTAACTTATAATATGGACTATACCCTTTTCCATTGATGTCAAAGGGGGAGTGATAGAGAATGATGGTCTGGAGTTTGTGTGTGGTTGTCATCAATGCCAAAGGGGGATATTGTTGTCATTACAGTGTGCATGGTTTCAACTAGCTCATGTTGGCATTGATGTCAACCTTATGTAGCCTAATTGATGCATTTATGTCATCCTTGTAGTATGGTTGTAGTCGATTGTGTAGGCATTGATATGGTTGTGTTGAAATTTGATGTCAACCTTATGATGTCACACTTATGATGGTTATATGATGGCATTGGTGGATGATGCGAATATATATGTGATGGAAATGATGGCTCAGGTGTCATTCATGTTGTTGAGTTAGCACATTAGATGAGTTGGCATACTAGGTCTTCATGCTTGTGTTCATAGAGATTATTTGTTATAGTGATGATGATGGTCTTGGTGGTGGTGGTGATTACGATGATATGATGATGATGATGATGATGATGTTGAGATGCTATAGTGTTGTACACATGTGTTGCAGCTTGTGAAAGTGTTTGAGGAGACTAGAGAACTTGTTGGAAGTCTTGTCAACCCTTGTTTGTTGGTTTCTAGGTCCATTTGGAAGTGGAATTTGGGAGACATGTTTGGCCTATTTGCAGAAGTGTCACAAGGCTTGGAAGCAGTTTGGATGCATGTACAAATGCTAGACAAGATGACCAAATTGGTGGTAGAAGGTTTAATCAAATGTTTTTATGTTTTTCCTTATCATATGCCCAAGTCACATGGATATAAGATTATGTTTGCAACTAAAAGGCCCTAAACGTTGGTTGACAGTTTTGTTCAGGTGATTACAGTCATTTTTTCACAAGATTATACGTGTAACTGAATCAAAACATGAAAATGCTTGTAGATTCCTCACGCAAATCGGATGAAAATTGGCATGGAAATTCCCAAAGGCTTCTAGATTAAGTTGTAAAGGTTGAGAATGGGTTTAAAAGGTCCTACAATGATGTGAAAACCTTTAGTGCACGAGTAGTGGTGATAATGGATTGATTTTGTCAACTTTGTGCAATCATGATCCCATCCCTAAGGTGAATTTCTCCCAGCACATTTTATATATACCGTTTTGGAGCTGAGTTTTGGTGGATGAAATTAGTAATTCAGTGAGAAGGATGCAGAGAAGTAAAGTATTTTTTATACCTTTGATAGAGAATAAATTCTTTAGTTTGTGAGCTCTGATGGCAGTAAAATGAGAAGATCTATTTCCTGAAGCATAGTGTTGATGCATAATTTCAGATTTAATATCAAAGATATAGAGAGTTGTAACAAAGTTGTTGGTATTAATGGAGAGCTTAGAAGAGCTCCAATTTTATGACTCTCAAATTTGTTCTACAAGTTATGCTAGTGCATTTGGCACATAGCCATTGCATTGTATCATGCTAATTGTATTATGCAGAAATTATTATTTGGAGTGACGGTTTGATATTATGGACGAGTGTGTGTGTGTGTGTGTTTAGTGATATTATTCAATTTTTGTTGGATGGATTGTGGCCAGTATTTTGATAGAGTGGAGAGCATATGATTGTGGTGATTTTATTTGATTTGATGATGATTTCTTCTTTCTATAGTGCATATTCCAGAGCTAAATTGAGTTGAGTAGAAAGTCTTGGGATCCAGTCTAAAAATAGATGAAACAAGTTCCACATAGAGTCGATGAGCAATCAATTCATGGGTGTGGAGCAGAGATTGCGAAGTTTCAATGAAAGGAACAGTTTCTCAAGCAACGATTGTTGGATAGTCCAATCGGAGTTGGCCAAGGATCATTGATCGTGGTGGCCTTCATCAAATGGTAGTCCATAGATCTATGTGAGAACATAGTCTTCTGAGTTGATCAGTAGAATCAAGTCTCCTGGCTGACGAGAGTCAGATGATTGTTTATGAGGTCGAGTCTCCTAGCTGATGGGAGTTAGCAATCTATGTTAAAGACACATTTTTCTTAAAATAAGATTCATAGAAATGCACAAGTAGAAAGGGGTGGTTTTTTTTCTTAATGAAGGTTTTTCCACCAAATATCTTGTGTCTCTTGTGTGATGATTTTTGTGGTTGTTTTGATGGCTAGTTGTATATATTTTCTCTCATGGTTATTTGATTTCGTTGCTTACATTGTTTATATTCTTATGATGATATATTGTGTTGTTGGTGAATATCAGTGATTTAGTATAGAAGCTTAAATTGGTGAAAATCGATAATCAGTCACATGACTGATTCAACCCCCCCCCCCAAGTAGTTCTCAAAGGTTTCCAATAATATCCAAAAAAAAATCAAATGGGGACTTAGTAGTAGATGTGTGGATTTCTTTGTTATAAGCGTGTTGTATATATACAATATTTTCATCATAGGTCTTCAAATACTTCTGATTATAACCCCTCAAAAGCTAGACCAATGTCCTTTTGACTACTTCTATTTTCCCATCTATCGAAGGATGGAATCTTATAGACATCTTCAACTTAGTGTCCATCTTCTCCCACAATGTAGTAAAGAATGCACAGATAAATCCCATGCCCTTGTCTCAGGTGATGATCCTTTGTATTCCAAAGTGCACCCAAATCTGTCCAAAGAACAAGTTCATTTCTTCTTTCCCATTGATGGTATTTTCACATAGCATCAGTACACACATCTATTTGTACCCTTAAACTACCACAAAAAGGTACTCATGTCCCTTCTTGGTTGTTTTTAAACCTCCCATAAAGCCTATGGAAATTATTTCATAGGGATGAGTGTGTATAGTTGAGGGAGGAGCACCAGTATTGCAGTAAGAATGATGCAACTCTTGGAGCTACTAGTTTTACTTTATCAACCTGAGGTTCGTACAAACTTGGAGGTGACAGTGTTGTATACACAAGTAAAATTGATGGTTCTGCCTTTTGTCACTACTCAGCTGGCGAGATACCACTAGGGTTTTCAAGCCAGACTTCTATGGATTCAGAAGAATCTTGGTTCCTTGATGAAAGAAATAGAAATATACTCTAAGAGAGATTTGATCTACTGTAATAATGAAAAAGATTGAAATTCAATGCTAAGGCACACCATTTCCTAATTAAATGCTAAGAGCTATGCTTTGCAATAATTCTAAATTAACATGCACAAAATGCTACTATCCTAAGCATGGAAGTTAAAAACATCAAACATCATTGTTATGCATCTAAAGCACTATAATAAATTTGTTTTGTCTTTTTATGTTTTTCACAAAAAATATAGTGTGAAAGCTAATCGCTTTTGGTGATGTGGAAGGTGGTTTAGGGATGTTGGTGGATGGATGGACGGTTCAGGAGATGGTTGGAAGGTTTAGGATACCCTTAGGTGACCTTGGAAGGCTTCCTAGAGGTTTTCTCTCAATTCGGCCTCAAAACAGGCCACTACAGGAAAACCTACAGGATGTACTATAAACCTACAAGATTCCCTGTATTTCTACAAGATACAACCGAGAGCAAAACGATGGGTGTTGGAGGTGATGGAAGGCTTAGGGAAGGTGGTTGATGGGTGGAATGGAGTGAGAAAAGGCTTAGGATCACTCAAAACCCAAAACCAAGTTTAGGATATGGTTGGATTCGCTCAACATGCTTGGGAGAATTTCTATGTAAAATGATGAAATTGGTGAAAGTCTTGATGATAACAAGGAATGCCTATGGGTGGATGAAGTTGGAAGTTGGTTGCTTTCCATGAGATCTATTTCTACTTTTGAAGCACCTACACTGCATCAAAAATGTGTAATTTCCAAAAAGTTATGTAAACAAGAAGAATTTTCATGAGCTAGAAAAGCATAATTTAATGAACTAATTGTCTACCTTATGCATGAGGAAATTGTTGAATAAACTGGAATCATGGATGATATCTACTGCACGACTGAAGATAGAAGATATGGCAATAAAATCCTACTTTGAAAAACTGATCAAATGTTGGTTCAAGTATAGTAAATTCTAAATATTGTGAAAGAAATGGAAATCTGTATTTTTGGGGCTGCATAAGGGTCTTTTCTTCAAGTCATGATCCCAAAACGAAGAAGTGAGGCCAGGACATGTATTGAAGACTTTGTGGTGCTTATTTTATCCCTTCTAACCTGCTACTGAAGTAAGGTACAAATGGAAGCAAACTAATAAACAATTAAACAAATCTACACTACTTGTAATGAAATACTTCTAAAGACAATTTAACCATGAATCTATGAAACTAAGCTAAGCATACAGATACAAGAAGAGGAGCCTTTGCTACTAGGGTTGGGCCCTAATCCAAGAGCTTCAGCCCTCTGAGTTAACTCAGTACTGGATCAAGAAAAAGCTCATTCTTATTACCAAAACATAAAATTACATCAAAATCTTCCACAGGTCTGGAGCTCGAAAATAACTAGTGTTTTTGCAATAAAAATTTGAATCCTAATGAGGCTCTAGGCCTCTCTACTTATACAACTGAAGTCCCCAATGACTTCCTTAAATTTAGGGAGGCTCGATTCCCAACTTGAGATGAACTAACTCTTTGTCTATCACTTGCTCGGTTTCCTTTTGATCTTTATGACTTGGTTGCTTGCACTCCAAGTTGGTGGGATTAATGGAGGAATATTCAAATGGGGAAGGAGTCAATGACGAAATTTACCTCTTACAATCTCTCTCCCTTGTCCCATTCAAGTTTCAAACCTTAGTCTTGCCAAAATTCCTTGATTTTCTCTTCCAAACCTGCATTCAATGCATATTAGTCCACTAGGCATAATATCTCACTTTAACTCATCTCATTAAACAAAATATAATCAAAACATGTAATAAGTTGTGATAAGAGTTGGTTTGACTAAGCTAGGAGGTGAATTAAGGCCCATATAATTACCCAATGATGAGTCTCGTCATCATCCCCCTACTGAAAGTGTTGCTCATCCTCTGAGCAACTCAATCAATATCCATGTCTTTCATAGCTCTAGTGGCCTCCCTGACATCCCATGCCTCTGTTGTGGTTTCCTCTTCTTTTGCATAGAAACTTGCCTTCTTTTCTAACCCCTCCCACTGCCTCCTTTCTTCTTCTTCCTTCCTTCCTTCTAGCATCCCTAAGAGCAGTGGTGGACTGAGTATCAAGCCAATCCAATTGACTTTAAGCCTTTGAATAGATTTCTTGTACATAGATTTCTTGTACATGGGTGTCTTGTTCAGTGCTTCTCTCATTCTTTGCGGAGAGTGGTACTCTCTTATCCTTAAACTGTATGGTAATGTGTTCTATCTCCTTAAGCAAGCTTGCATGTTGTCATCCCCAAACAAGTTGAACATGTCCTCAAAATGTGAAATTGCTTGCTCTTGGGCAGCAAGATACCTGGGTACAAGATGAGGATCATTTGCAATTAAATTATGTGTACTAATGAGGACCATTGGATTAGATTTCTCAGCTCTGATCATAAGAGACTTTGTTTGTTCTCTTGCCAATATCTTCTTCATTTCTGCAGCCCTTGCTTCCTCATGGTTCATCCATGATGCCAAATCCATCAACTGTAAATATCCTATCTTGGCATTAGGGTCTCAACATTCATGTTTATTAAGGCCATGTTATGCAAATAAAACTCACACATCTTGGCCCTGACTTCCAATGTACTTTGATCACAAAGATCAATGAACTGTCTATAATCTTGAAATGTCATAGTGACTCTCTGTGCTAGGGTCTTGATTTGGAACTCCAACCATTGTTCGTTAAGGTATAGGGCATACGATTTAGTGGGCATCCTGCACTGGATTGCTTCTAAAGAGAGACTGGCCATGCATGCCAATTGGTTCTCTCTTTCTTGTAGTTGTCCTTTCAACCATGCATTTTTGTCTCTAACTGATTTTTCATTATGGACTCTCTATCCCTCAAGCTACTTAACTCTTTGCCCATCTCTTTGAGCTTCTCCTCCATATGAACAATGTCATCCACCCCCTCGGACTTGGCAATCTGCATCCATCTATGAGTTTTAGATCTCTCCTTCTCAAGCTCAAAGAATAATAGAATAGCACTTTCTTGTGGAATGACCCTGCCCCCTTCAATAAATCTGTAATAGGATTCAAGGTCAGGTGGGGGGCTAGGTTCCCTTAACTTTGGGTCCTCTTCTTTAGTTTCTTGTTGTAGGTTCCCCACCTTGTCCACTTTTTGAGTCTCATGTAGGTTTAGTAGAGTCTCTTGTAGGACTGCTTCTGCTTCTTGTAGGTCTTGTTGTCTATCCTGTAGGATTTATTTTCCTTTGGATAAGGTGGATCTAGTTACAGGCCTTCTCACACAGGTGATAGGAGACTTAGGAGGAGGCATTTTCTCCTACTGTTTAGGTGAGTCCTCAATTACAATGGGACTTTTGGTTGGAGTTTGGGGTTTCCTTTGCCTTATCCTTGTGCTTCTCCTTGTTCTGAAATATAAGGGGGTCTGCCTCTATCTTTTGCCTTTTTGTTTTATAGGGGTGCTAAGAGTAGTGAGGGAAGTTGTTGCTTCTCTCTCAGTGGGTTCTAGAGACACCCTAGGTGACTCCTCCTTGTCTTTTGCATCCTCTTTTCCATTTCCTTTTTCCTCTATGCTTTTCCCTTCTTCTCCTCCTTCTAGATCCTCATCTTGTTTATCAGTCTCCTCCTTGACATATTCCTCTATTTCCTCATCACCTTCCTTCTCTTTCTCCTCTTCTTCCTCTTCATCTATCTCATCTTCTTCCCCCTCTTCTTCTTCTCCACCTATTTCTGTTTCTTCCTCATCTTTTTCACTGGCAATAGGACTAATGTCATATGTCAGGGCTTTGATATCCTCCTCTGTCTGCATGTCTCTGAAAATTGACCATTGGATAGGAATTCTGAGGTTGTGGAGGGAATATTCTATGATGATTCTAATTAACCCATGGTTTCCTAATTCTTGGTGGTTTCTCTCCTACACCTTTATGCTTGTGTCTATCATTGGTTGCAGAAGGAAGTATGGTATGTTGAGCCTGTGGTGAGGAGGTGTTTCTGCTCCAAACCTCAACTCTTCAAGAAGCCTAAAGTGATACCCATAATCACACTATACCTGCCCTCACATGATATGTATTTGATAAGGTGGTAGCTCACCTCATTCCAGGGATATGGTAGGCTTGTTCTCCTTACTCCATTCTTGTCTTCAATGGGCTCTTCTCCCTCTAAAAAGAACTTCTTCTTGGCAATCTAGCTATCTCCCTTGTCTTCTTTTCTCCAAGGCACTCCTAGGGGAAGTGTGGTAATCCTACTTATGAGTTCAGGGGTGAGCTCTATGGAGAGGCCTCTCATTGCAACAATGGCATGGACTCTGGTCAGTGGAATGAGGGAGAGAGAAAAATCTCGGGCCACTTCATCATCATACCCTCTTAATTTTTCAAAATACCCCATCCAATTATTTATTGTGAAGATTTCTAACACCTAAGGGTGTTGGTGGATTCTCATAGTGTTAATAGGCTCCCTTATATTAAACCCCCCCTGTCATTTTGGTTGGTGAATTTTGAGGAGCTGAGATGGCTGACACAATTTTTAAATGCAGGAGTAAATAACTGAAAGAACTATGGATACAATTCCCTTACACAACTGCCAAATTCACTCAATACTAGGGGATTTTTTTGTTCAATTTACTTTGAAAAAAGTAAGTAATTATAGAGCCTACCTCCTCATAGTGTTTATTGTAGCCAACCCCCGTGTTTTCCCTCTAAAATTGCTCTCAGCCAATCATATAGATTGTCTTTGTATCCTATAGGATTTCTGTAGGATTTCCAGTGTAATTTTGTAGGAAGTCTTGTGCAAGAGAAAGGTGGAATTTCCTCTTTTATGGGTTGCCTGGGTATGAGAGCGACTTTTCTAGAGTGAGCCTTGAGGAGATGAATGCATGAGTGCATGGGGATCAATGAATATTTCCTCTTATGGCCGAGTTATTTGAGGTGGTGTGCTGGCAGCAAAGATACTTTTTCTATTTTTGGACCGTTGGTCCCCCTCTACCACCTCATCATTCCCCTCTCCTCAAAAATCAAATCCCAGTTCATGCCTCCGTTTTTGTGTTGGTTGCATGCTATTTTTCCTTCCTTTTTTATTACTCTCTGATGATTTCTTTGATGTGCAGGTACCTGGTGTTGAAGATGATGGTGTTGTTGCTACTCTGGAGCTCCTTCTGCTCTTGGATCTTCATGCTAGAATCTTGCTGATACTCATGATTTTTATTCTATGGGATAGGCTACTACATGATTTCCTACAAGATATCTTGTAGTTACTTCTCCCTCAAAACATTTAATCATACACTCTACTAGGATTTTGAGGATGATGACATGGATTGAGAGGAAGACTAAGAGTGTGGAGAAATAAGAAATACTCAAGAATTGCTCCCTTCTGTTCTCTGTTTCATTTTTTAATTTTTTTTTTCTCTGTGTTTTCACCTGAAGACTATATATATTTATATATATATATATATATATATGTATGTATGTATGTATGTATATATGTATATATGTAATGTATATATGTATATATTTGTATATATTTGTATATATATATATACATATACATATATATATATATATATATATATATATATATTATATATATATATATATATATATTATATATATATACTATATATATATATATATATATATATATATTATATATATAGACACACACACACACACACACACACATATATATTTGAAACTAATTTTTTTTATGGTGAATGCAGGGGTGATGAAAGTGAAGACAGGTATGGTAATGAAGTTGTGGTGTAGGGATGTAATTATTTTGACATGTCAGGTCATTTTCTCGCCCTAGGATCACTTCCTGTAGGATTCCTGAGCCACTGTCATTCCTACAGGAACAGGATCATCCTGTAGGTTTGCAAGGGATCCTGTAGGCTTGTAGGGGATCCTGTAGAAAACACATTCCCCTTGTAAACTGAACCAAAGGAGTGAAAAAAATGAAATAAATGGTGGAGTTATGAAAAATGATGGGTGGAAAAATAAAAGTGTGAGTGAAATAGGTCCCTTTTTTATCCTCCTGTGTTCTCTAATCGTCCTCCTTGTTGACCTTCAAATAGAAATTTTCATGATTTTTTTCTCTCTTTTTATTTAACAATTAGGCTACCTCTAAGAGGTTTTCATCCTAGTTGTTTGCCCTGGGTTCCCCAAAAGAGGTTTTCACCAAAGATATTTTCTTTTCTTTTTCTTTTTTTCTTTTTTAATTTTTTTTTTTCCCTGACACCATTGGGACGCCCTAAGAGGTTTTCAACCCAATAGTGGGACTCAAGCGCCTCATGGAGGTTTTCACCTAAGTCCTTTTTTTCTTTTTTCTTTTTTTTCTTTTTTCAGTGATTTCTTGAGGCAAATGTTGAAACTTGCTCCACAATCATCATTTTCTTATTGATACCATCAATGAACTCTTTCTTTGACAATGGCCTCTTATAAACTTTCAATCTTTGTCCATTAACAATTAAAGAAATGGCCTCTACATCTATGGTTCTGATCTACACTGAACCATTGTCATGACATTTTTCTATAACATAAGGCCCCAACCCTATTGTCCTTATCTTGCCCTTGAAGTCTTTATATCTGGAATCATATAA
The DNA here is from genome assembly GCA_000404065.3 of Pinus taeda. Lineage (NCBI taxonomy): Eukaryota > Viridiplantae > Streptophyta > Pinopsida > Pinales > Pinaceae > Pinus > Pinus taeda. Next base: position 11,641 of record APFE030565906.1, on the reverse strand, counting down.
CAAGGCCCAATCACCTTCTTGAAATTGCTTATCCTTGATGTTCTTATCATGCTAAATATTCCTCTAAAGTTGGGTTACCTCTGTGTGTAGGAGGGTCTGCATTCTGAACTCATCTAAACCATTCAACTGAAGCAATCTATCTTTTTGTGCATTGCTGAGATCTAGATCTAGTTGGGATTCGATTTGTAATGTGTTATACTCAATCTCAATGGACAACAGGGAATTTTTCCCATAGACCATCTCATAGGTGTGAATTCACTAGTGGTCTTCCAAGTCATATTATAGGCCCAAGTGGCCTCAACCAGTCTATCTACCCAATCTTTCCTGTTGCTACTCACCACTTTGGTCAAGATGCTCTCCAGTGCTCTGTTGGTCACCTCCACCTTCACATTAGCTTGTGGGTGATAGGGAGTGGAGGTTCTATGCTTGATCTTGTGCTGGCTAAGAAAGTCTTCAATCATGTTGGAGGTAAACTAGGTTCCTTCATTAGTGACCAGCTCTATGGGGTACACAAATTTGTAAAATACATTCTCCCTTAAGAACTCATACACCTTCTCCTTTGTTGCTTCCTTAATTGCCTTTGTTTTAGCCCACTTAGTCAAATAACCAGTGCACACAAAGATGTATTGTTTTTGCCTAGAAGGAGGGTCAATATGTCTAATGAATTCCATGCCCCACTTGTCAAATGGCTCAAAATTCACTTAAAGCTTCAGAGGAATTTCATCCCTTGGAGTAGGCTTCCCCATCCTTTGGCACCGATCACACTGACTAGTATATATTTTCACATCGTGATGAAGATTGGGTCAATAATAGCCTATGTGTAACACTTTGAATTATGTCCTCTTTGTTGCATAGTGACCTCCACAAGGCCCATCATAACAGGTCAGAAGGATGTCAAATACTTCCTCCTCCCTGACACACCTTCTCAATATTTGATCTGGTCCAAGTTTGAAGAGATTTCCCCCAATCCAAGTGAAGGGGGAGCTCTTCCTCACAATCTTTCTTTTCTCTTTGGAGGACATATTTAATGGGAACTGTGCAGATACCAAATAGTTTGCTATGTCAGCAAACCATGGAGAGAGAACTGAAATGGCGAACAAGTGCTCATTCAGTAACTGGTCATCAACCATTCCCTCCTCACCTATAGGGAGAGTTAATCTGGACAAAAAGTCTGCAACAACATTTTCCTTACCAGGATTATCAACAATAGTTAGATCAAACTGCTATAATAAAAGTAACCATCTTATAATACGAGCATTCACATGGGGTTTATTCATTAAATATTTGATTGCAGCATGGTCAGTATGGAAAAATGTTTGATAGCTTGTAATATAATGCCTAAATTTGTTTAATGAATGAACAACAGCCAGGAGCTCCTTTTTGGTCACTGTGTAGTTCAATTCGGCATTTGACAGATTCTTACTATTTAAGTAAATGGCATAAGGCAATTTTTCATCTATCTGAACTAGGGCTACTCCTATGGCTTTGTGTGAGGCATCATCATGAATGTGAAAAGGAAGGGCCCAATTTGGGCCTCGGAGAATCGGTGCAGTGGTTAACTTGTTCTTTAGGATGTCCAAGGCCTCTTGACATATTTTTGACCATATAACCTCAGAGTCTTTGGCCAACAACCCAAATAAAGGAGAGGCCAACTTATTGAAGTCCTTTATGAACCTTTGGTAAACCCTAGGAAACTTCTTACATCTCTCTTATTTTGAGGAGGTGGGACCCTTTGGATGATAGCTATTTTGTTTGGGTCCACATACAATCCTTGCTGAGATATTGAATGACCTAGCACGGTCCCTAAAGTCATCAATAATTCACATCTCTCGGGACTGAGAGACAGGTTCATTTCAATGCATTTGTGTAGTACTTTACCTAGGTTGGACAAAGCCTCCTAAAAATCACCCCCATAAGGGGTGAAATCATCCATATAAATTTCTACCGCATCATGGACTAACTCAGCAAAGATACTCAGGACTACTCTATGAAAAGTAGCAGGAGCATTGCATAGGCCAAAAGGAAGGACCCTATAGGAAAAAGTTCCCTAAGGACAAGTGAAGGTGGTTTTATCCTAGTCTTCCAGGCTGATCTAGATTTGGTTGTACTCATTGAATCTATCTAGGAAAGAGAAAAACTTTTTCCCTGCCAAGCCATCTAGCACTTGGTCGATGAAAGGTAGAGGGAAATGGTCCTTCTTTGTGACTTTGTTAAATTCCCTGTAATCGACACAAATCCTCCACTTACCATTTTTCTTGAGAACTAACACCAAAGGAGAGTCCCAGTGACTCTCAAAGATAGGATAAATGAATCCTGCATCTAGCAATGTAAATGTGGTGATTACACACTAAGGGTGTACTCCCTTCATTTCTTTGTAACTCCAAACGAAGGCATCTAGATGTTCCTTTAGCATGTTGTACAACTTCTCATCTTGGAGAATAGAAAGAGATGGATTGATTTTCAAAGTTCTCTCGGGGCCAAATTCTATGGTTTTGACACGGAGAGGGTTGGAATTAGCCAAGTATATATCAATTGGATGGTTGTTGTGGGTTTCCTTTACTACTTCTTCTAGGGACAATGTACTGGGAGTTGGACTTTGGAGTAGGTGTTCAATCAAATCGTCTTCATCCTGTTGTCCTCCTCACATGATTGCTTCTAAGGTATACAGTTGGGCAGTATAAACTTCATCTTCTTCCTCCTCTTCCAGCCATAAAGGTAAATCATGTTCTATAGATGGCTAAGAAGGAGGGTATAGGACTAACTACTTGGACATATGCCCATTCTTGATGGTCATATTCTCAGCTCTGCAAGTGATGTAAGCATCAGAAATGGCCAACCAGGGCCTCCCAAGGATGAGAGGGTAAACAATAAGCTTAGCCTTAGGCTGGAGAACTAGTAAATCTGCAAGGTACTCCCAAGAGTCAATGGAGAACATCACATCCTCCACAATCCCCACAGGGGTCACTATGGAGTGGTCTACAAGTTGTAGGACTGTTGTGGTCTTTCTCAATGCACCATGGAGGTTGAGATTGAGCATGGTGTCCTTGGTCATCACATTAATGCCAGCACCAAGATTGATCAAAGTGTGTGGGACAATGGTACCATTGATGTGCACATCTACTATAGTGCTTCCAGGGTCCAAATACTTTGGACAGATTACCTACCACAGCATTAAGTCGGACAGTTGTCCGATGAGATTAATGGTAGGGGCATCTCTTTTTCGCCTCCCTGGATGCTTGAATCACTTCTCCTTAATCAACTTGGTGTAAATAGATGCATCTTGAATGGCTTGGAGAAGTGGAATCTTGACACGTAGGTTTTTCATTTCTCCCAGAAGTTCAATCTCTTCTGGGGTACGCTAGAGTGGTTGAGTTAATCTCTTAGGAAATGGTGGATTTACTTTAAGAATGCTTTCCTCTCTTTCTTCTTCAACCTCCCTAGGTAGAGGTGGAGGTTGGTTATGCGGGAGAACTCTCTTAGATCTCGTGTTATTTTCCTGGATTTCCACAACATAATCTAGATATGATTTCTCTCCATTGTATACTTGTTGTGCCTATCTGTTGTTTGGGTTTAGATTTGGTTGGGCAGGCATCTAGGGTTGTTTAGGTGGATCAGAGTGTAATAGTTGTGGTTGGGTAGGTGGTAAAGCAGGAACATTGTTGTATTGGGGCCTCCAACCCTAGGGTGGTGCATTCCACTGAGGTTTTGGCAGAGCATATGGTTGAAATGACTGGTTGGATGGCTAGGAATGATACTAGGATGCAAAGGACAAAGGAGGAGGTTTAGACCAGGAAGGATGAGCAGGGGGTCTTCAAGAAGGTATGGATGTGGTTTGGTTGGGGTTGTAATATGAATGGGATGACCCTTGCATGCCCTGATGGTATGGTCTAGGCCCATGAGGTATCCTTTGATTTATATAGCAGAGCTACTCAGTGACCCCTTCAAATCCTTGATATACAACTTTGAGTCAAAGGGCCCTTGTCTGTGGAGTGGTTTTCTTCACAAACTAAGCAAATTTCAATAGAATTCAATGGACATTTGATGAGCCTCATCATTGGGTAACTATATGGGCCTTAAATGGCCTTAATTCACCTCCTATCTTAGTCAAACCAACTATTCTCGCAACTTATTGCATACTTTTGATTATATTTTGTTTATGAGATGAGTTAGACTTGGATATTTTGATTTGTGGTCTAATGTGCATGTAATGTAGGAATAAAGGATAAAAACAAGGAAAAATGCAGGAATAAAGGATAAAAGCAAGGAACTGTGGCAAAGACCTTGGTCAAAACTCGAATGGGACAAGGGAGAGGAATTATAGGAGGCAAATCCTCCTCATTTACTACCCCTCCATTTGAATATTCCTCCATCAGCTCGGAGTGCAAACAGCCAAATCATGAGGACTAAAACACAGTCGAGCAAGTTAAAATGATAGAAACCATTTTATCTTGAATAGGGAGCCAAGCCTCCCTAATGGGAAGGAAGTGTTTGGAGACTTGAGATGTATAAGTAGAGAGGCTTAGGCCCTCAGTAGGATTCAGATTCTTATTGTAAAACTCTACTTTATTTCTGAGTTGCAAGACTTGTGACAGTTTGTTATGTAATCCATGGTTTTTATAATAAAGATGAGTTATGTTTTGAGCCAGCACTGAGTTAACTCAAAGGGTTGAAGCTATTGGGTTAGGGCCCAACCCAAGCATCCAACGTTCCTCTTTATTGTACATTTATGCTAGCATATATTTCTGGTTGTGTTCATTTTTTTAATTAGCTTCCTGGTTTTCTGCTCATTTTCTTAAGTAGCTGCATTTCCATTACAATAGTATAGCGTAGATGATTCATGGTTTGATTGTTCATTTGCTTAAGTAGCTGCATTTTCATTAGAGTAGCATAGCATAGGTTCCTGGTTTTATGTTCATTTTCTTAAGTAGCTGCATTTCCATTATGATAGTGTAGAGTAGATCAGTTGTGCGTTAGTTTACTTCCATTTGTGCCTTCTTTTAGTTGACAGATTAGCTAGGAGGAAACGATCACCACAAGGTTTTCCACAGGTGTCTCAGCCTCACCTCCTTCCTCTAGGACCATGACTTGAGGAAGAGACCCTTCCGCAACCCCAAAAACACAGGTTTCTAGTTCTCGCATGAGCTATGGAGTTTATTGTTTGATTCAATTACTTTTTCACCCTCACTGGTTTTTCTGTCATTTTTATTTGAAACCTCCTTTAGCGTGTTCTTCTTGCATCATTTCCTCACCGTCTGATCCACAACAAACCTGCCCAATCACCATATAATTCATTAGTATATCCAACTGCCACCTCGCGTGAAGTCTTCCACCTACTTTATATGCTTTAAATCCCCATCGTCAATCTGCCTCGCCTAATCTGATGGCTATCGCGTCACCTCAACACTTTATGTGCCTTAAACCCTTACTATCGACCTGCCTCACCTAATCCAATGGCTATCACGTCACCCACTCTCCAACTAGCTTGGCCAATCTCCACCGTTGATCAGCCCTACCTAATCCAACGGCTATCTGCAATCTCGCACAGATTACTGCACAACTGTTATCCACCTGAGAGCACACGAGAAAAGTGGTTTTCTTGTGCTACGTGTCACTCAGTTAGGCTAATCATGTGAAATTCAGATATATAGCTTACAGCTTTTAGGGCGGGCGAGAAACTGCTTACCGCCTTCGAAACCCACTCCATCATTTCTGCACATATTCTTCCCACGATATGATCTCTGCCATCCATCCTCCGATTAATCCTATTCATCCATCTCTTGACTTAATCTTTGTGATAATATCTCTAACATTCATCTCCTATTAACCCTGTTTGTTCATCCATTCACTTAATTCCTCGTGATAATATCTCCATCGTTCATCTGCTTCAATTATTCATCCATCCATTCACTTAATTCCTCACGATAAGATCTTCGTCGTTCATATGCTTCGTTACCCTGTTCATCCATCCATTCACTTAATTCCTCACAATAAGATATTCGTCTTTCATCCAGTTCGTTAACCCTGTTCATCCATCTATTCACTTAAGCCCCAGTGATAAGATCTTCATTGTCCATCTTCTGTTAGTTGATCAATCCAACAATCCCTATGCACTATTATGTCCTTACGTTTTCACCAATTTCGATCTCTAACTGCTCTTTCGCTTGAAAATAGATTTAGTTTAGTTCCTTCATTTACACCTTAGTATAGTTTAATTCTCTTTACCTCTGTAACTTAGATAGAAGCATTATGTTAGTGTTGATTTAGCAATTCTATTTAGCATAGCTGTTTAGATGGTTAGTTAGGTTATGGTGTGGTTTAGCATTACATGTTGTTTTCTTCATTACTGCAGTAGAGTAGCTCTCTCTTAGAATAGATTTTCTCTCCTTCCATCAAATAATTAAGCTTCTTCTGACCCTATAGAAGTCTTTCTTGGAACCCCTGGGGTCTCTTGCCAAATGAGCAATGACAACACGCAGAAACTTCACTTTTACTTGTGCATATAACATTGTCACCCCCAAGTTTGTACAAACCTCGGGTTGATAAGTAAAGTTGGTAGCCCTAGGAGTTGCAACATTCTTGTTGCAATACCTAGGCTCATCACTTTTTGGCTCTGTTTCCGGGGAGGTGTCTAAGTAGAATGTGATTATTGCTTTCTTCTATTTCTAGTCTCCAATTTTCTTCCATTATTTTATTTCTGCAAAAGTAATCTAGTTTCTTCCTTTCTTTCAATTGTCATTATCTACTTTCCTTTCCATTCTGCAAGTAGAATTTCAATTCAACAAGTAGTTTCTTTGTTAGTAGCTTCCTTTCTTTCATTTGTCATTATCTACTTTCCTTTTCATTCAAAAAGTAGAATTTCAATTCAACAAGTAGTCTTTTTCTCTCAATAGTCTTCCTTCAATCAGAAATTTCATTCTACAAGTAGAATTTCAATTCAACAAGTAGTTTTTCTTGTTAGTGGTTTTTCATTCAATCAGAAATTTCCTTTCTACAGAGTACTTTCCAGCTTAAAAAATAAAAAATAAAAAACAACAACAACAACAACAACCCAAAAACATTCCCTTCCATGCCTCGTAGGAATAGGGATAATTCAGGGAAATTCTTGTCAAATACCCCCACTGCATCCAACATTCAACCTTCTCTCTTCTTCAGTGAAGGTGAATTGGAAGACCCATTAGGTGAGAAACCTTACATATTTGAGGAACCTACAAGGGAAGAAGAAAAGGTAGAACTCATTCCCACTGAACCAATGGATGAAAACCGAAATAACAGAGGGAATAGAGAGAGAATTGAGGGTGCCTTCCCCATCAGGGAAACTAATGGGGACACTAAGATGAAGAATATAATCCCTTCTACTCTACCTCATTTCCATGGTCTGACCAAAAAGGACCCTGACACTTTCCTATTTGATTTTGTTGTTATATGCCAAACCTATGACTATATAGATGATGAGAAAAAGTTAAAATTGTTTCCATCTACCCTCAAGGATGCAACATTTCATTGGTTCATGGGTTTACCTGGAGATAACATCACAAATTGGTCTCATATGCAACAGGCTTTTAACAACAAATATAGGGACTACTGTAGGTCAAAGGATATTAAATAAGATATTTTCAGGCTGACCATAGGCCAGGATGAGTCCTTAGATGGCTATGAAGAAACATTCCAGCTCAGTTACAAAAGGACCAAGTGCACACTTGACCCTGAGTCACTAAAGTTGGTCCTACTTAGGGGAGTAAGGGAGGATCTTCTGGATACCTTACATATGATAGCAGGAGGAGATATCTACCAATTACCCTATGAGGATATTAACATTGACTTTAGAAACCATTCTAGGGAAACCAGGAAAAAGGGTAGGGGTAGTCAATCTATGGCCAGTGCATCATCCTATAACTCATCCATCAAGGGTGAAATTGGAAATATGCTGGAAGATTTCAAAAGTTATATGTTGCAAACCATTGCCTTGCAATTGGACACCATGAACATCAAAAGGAAGGAAGAGGAAGCAGATAGAGCCTTGGCCATATTTTGTCCTAGATGCACCAAGAGGCATCATAGGAACGAATGTCCATTGAACTGTATTAAGATTTGCTCAGTATGTGAAGAAACCACTCCACAGACAAGTGCCCTTTTTTACCTAGACTCAAAGTTGTATATCAAGGAGCTAAAGGGGTCACTGAGCAGTTGTGCTACATCAACCAAAGGAGACCTCCTAGGCGTAGACCATACCAACAGGGTATGCAAGGGTCATAGCATGCATATTACAACCCAAACCAAACCACATCTATACCTTCTTGGGGACCCCCTACTCATCGTTCCTGGTCTACACCCCCTCCTTGGTCCTATACACCTCAGTATCATTCCCAGCTAGCCAGTCATTTCAACCTTATGTTCAGCCACAACATTAGTGGAATACCCCACTCCAGGAGTGGAGGCCCCAATTCAACAATGTTCCAGACCTATTGCCTCCACCACCTACCCAACCATAATTCCTGCACTCTGCTCCACCTAAGCAAGCCCAGATTCCTGCCTAGCCAAATCCAAACCCGAAAAATAGGCAGGCTCAACAAGTCTACAGTGGAGAGACATCATACCTAGCTTATGCTATAGAAATCCAGGAGATCAACCTAAGATCTAGGAGAATTATCCCTGATAACCAACCTCCCTTTCCACATAGGGAGGTTGAGGAAGACAGAGAGGAAAGCAACCTTAAATTAAATCCACCCTTTCCTAAGAGATTAGCCCAACCACTCCAGCCTACCCCAAAAGAAACTAAACTTCTGGGAGAATTGAAAAATCTACATGTAAATATCCCCCTTCTCCAAGCAATAAAAAATGTTCCCATTTACAATAAGTTGATTAAGGATAAATGCTTCAAGCATCTAGGAAGAAGGGATGCCCCTACCATTAATGTAATTGGGCAGTTGTCTGACTTAATGTTGGGGCAGGTAATATGTCCAAAATATTTGGAGCCTGGAAGCCCTGTAGTAGATGTGCACATCAATGGCACCATTGTCCCACACACGCTAATTGATCTTGGGGTGCCATTAATGTAATGACCAAGGACACCATGCTCAAGCTCAACCTCCAAGGGTCATTGAGGAAGACCACAATAGTTTTGCAACTTGCAGACCATTCCACAGTCACCCTTGAGGGCATTGTGGAGGATGTGATGGTCTCCATTGACTCCTATGAGTACCTTGCAGATTTCCTAGTTCTCCAACCTAAGGCTAAGCTTAATAGTTACCCTCTCATCCTTGGGAGGCCATGGTTGGCCACAACTGATGCTTACATTAGCTACAGAGCTAGGAATATGACCATCAAGAATGGGCATATGTGCAAACAGTTAGTCCTATACCCTCCTACTCAACCTTCCTTAGAGCATGATTTACCTTTATGGTTGGAGGAGGAGGAAGAACATGAGGTTTATTCTGCCCAACTTTATGCTTTTGAAGCAACCATAGGAGGAGCAAAGCAAGATGAGGATGACTTAATTGAACACCTGCTCCAAAGTTCAACTCCTAGTTCATTACCGTTAGAGAAAGAGGCAAGGGAAACCCAGAACAATCATCCAATTGACTTATGCTTGGCCAATTCCAACCCACTTCGTGTCAAAACCATTGAATTTGGCCCAGAGAAAACTTTGAAAATTAATCCATCTCTTTCTACTTTAATAGAGGAAAAGTTATGCAACATGTTGAGAGAAAACCTAGAAGCCTTCACTTGGAGTTATAAGGAAATGAAGGGAGTACAACCCTCAGTGTGTACTCACCCACATATGTCAAAGAAGGTTGCAAGCCAGTCAGGCAAACACAAAGGAGGATGAATCCAGCTCTTAAAGACATAGTCAAAGAAGAACTGCAAAAACTGCTAGATGCAGGTGTTAGGCCCCTATAATACTATGATTCCCCCATTACTATTGTCATTGTATCCCTTATTATTATTATTCTGCCCCTATTGTCCCCATATTGTTATTAGTATTCCCCATAGAAACCCACTATTGTTATTTTTGTGCCCTTATGTTATTACTGTTATGTCGGCTTGATTATATTGTGACCCCTTAGACTCCTATATATAGAAGGGAGGTTTAGTCATTTGTATCATCCAATAATTGTTCATTTGTGTAATTTAAAGGAGTTTTCCCCCTCGAAGAGGCTGAATTATAAGGCATTGATATATCTTTTCTATCTTTTTTTGAGATGGTTTCCTAACATTTGGTATCAAAGCTTTGGATTTTAGGGTTTCGCTGCTCCAAACAGGTTATCATGGAATTTTTGCTATGACTTTTTTTTTTGCGATGTTTCATAAGCTACATAAAAAAACCATTTGAGGCGAAATTGTTCTAAACTTTGGGTCTGAATTTCAGAGCTTGTCTCAAAAATATTTGTGGAGATATGATCTGAGGAAGGTAGGGTTTTTGTAGACTCCCAAATTACATTCCAAACAGGTGACTTGGGGAAAATCATCATAACTTTTTTTTTGAGCATCAGATTGAAATTTTGTAAGTATTTTCAGAAAGAGGACGGCCTGTAGTTTTTTGTGTATCAGTTTCAGGTACTAAGGTCGAAACAATGACACATGGCACGTCATATAAGTTCACTCTACTGAACTAGTCTATAATCAGGTCACCCTTAGAGATTTGGCATAACTCTTTCTTGGATACTCCAATCTTGATCAGACTTGCGGGGTTAGAAATAGGATTCAAAGGGCTATTGCATGACGAGATTTAAGATATTCGAGATCCGCAGTTACAAAGATACAATAGATTCAATATCGAGCTCTTACAAAGTGAAAAAAAAGTGTGTATTTTTTTTAATTTTGCATAAGATTGGTTTGAAAATTTAGTTTGAAGGAATTCAAAGAGAATAATGAAGAATTATTAGCATTAATTAATGTCCCGAAGAAAGAAAATGGAAACACCTAGTAAGCAAACTGAAATCTCTAGAATGACTCGTGAAGTAGAGGAAGAAATGCAACATGATATATCAAAATTACAAGACCAAGTACAGAAACTTTCACTCTCACTAAAGGTAAATGAAGCCAAGATGAATGGCATGGAAGCTAAGATGAATGGCATGGACACTAAGATGAATGGCATGAATGATAAGATGGAAGAATTGAAGATAAATTTGAATACGTTGCTATAAGAAATGGTCACTAATGGTGAAAAGGTAGTAAAGGAAACTCATGATGAGAACAAAATAAATGTTAATCGTGATTTCATAGACTCTAATGTTGGATTGAAGACCCACCATGTTACGAAAATCAATATGAATAAGTTTGATGGCAAGGATCCCAGAACATTGATACTATAGATGGAGAAATTTTTCGATCTCTAATGTGAAAAACACACAAAAGGTACATAATGCAACTTTATATTTGGAACCAAATCAATTTTTATGGTATTGATGGCTTTTCTCTCATAAACAAATTGTCACTTGAGCAATTTTTACGAAAGAAATGATAGCACATTATGAGGATACAGAAAGCAACACTTTTTTTAGCCAATTGATAAATCTCAAACAAAAGGGTTCAATGAACAAGCACATTGAGGACTTCCAAAAATTGAACATAAGGGTAAAAGATATTCTAGAGGAGCATAGGATTGATGTGTTCATAGGGACTTTAAAGGATAATATCC
>APFE030565902.1:17098-44797 GCA_000404065.3 Pinus taeda | reverse complement strand
TGTATCCAACGGTGATCACGAGTCATTGATAGACTAGGTTTTCTTACACAGATCAATTTGCGAAAGACTATTGAAATATATAAGAATTGAGTTGAGTTGACAGAAATTAAAAACTCAAAAGCGTTTAAATGAATAAATCAAAAGTGTTTATATGAATGTAGGATATTGTACTTATGAATAAAAAGAAAAGATTTTATTATAAGCCATGGTTGTAGGAAGAGGCGTTGAAAGAGTTTTTTTAAATATGGTTTTGTGATAATTATTTTTAGATATGTATTTAAATATTTATTATTTTAGTTTATAGAATTAAATACTAGTAAATATTGAATTGAAATATAGTTAACTGTTTATATATATATTTTACATGATTTTGATTGAAATATTAAGGTAAGTTAATTAATTATGATTTTTTTTATTTTTATCATGGTAGTTAATGCAATTAATATATTTAATGTGGATTTTCTTAAATTAATCAGGGATTTCATCTTATTTACACATATAATTTAATAGTTTTTATAAATAGCTTTTACACTATTATGATAGGTTTGTACGGGCTTTAATTAGATACCAATATTAATGATGACACAATTACATTATTTTAATTTTTAATTTAAAGTAAATTATCTAAAAACAATAATTATGGAGATAAATATTACCTTCATCTTAAATATTACTAATACGGATAATTAGTTGACGATATTTCATATTACTAAGTAGTTATGACAATATGTTCCATAAAAAATTAATCTTTATATCTAACTAATTAATAATAATTAAATTAAAATTTTAAAAATTCTATAATCTATGATACATGTGAATACATCATAAAATTCCTTCACTTAAATAATTTGTTAAATCTTAATGGCTTCTCAAGCGACAGCATACTTGTCCCTTATCATACTATAGTTGAACATTACACTCGTTACCTTATATTTCAACAATGTAAACATTTTAGTTATTCAAGTATCTAAACAGTTATGGCTAACCTTGTTGTAGGATATGGGGAACCACTATTAGGGCTTCATAAACACCATTATCTGTGATCTTATTTACTTAGAAGAAGCTTTTTCAGAACGGTTTGACTACGGGAGAAGAAAGGTGGTGTTGAATTTGAGAACAGCATTGGGCCCGGAACTGGATTGCGTGGTAACAACCGCATACCCACGAGCAAACCTGAACTTGCCCGTCCCTCCAACCACCGCATACTCACTCTGCGATTGATCGAACCTGTCGGTTCCCTGCAACTCCAAAGTGCTGCCGTTGTACTCCATATTATGAAAGATAACGGTGAAAGCCATGAAGAAATCAAGTCCAGTAACGAGATTTGTGTTCACGTACGTTCCTTGCGCTCGGCCCACAATATTGTCAGAGGCAGATTCGGAGCCAGGAATTTTGGTTATGATATCGCTCATAACTATGGCGGTTCCAAACTTGCCCGGGCTTGAAGAAGAGCCATTTAATCCCGCAACTGTAAAGGAACTGACGTTGCTCCCTTTCAAATTGTCGTGCATGTAGAACACCATGCTGCTATCACTTTCACCCGCAGCAGGCTGCAGGGAGACGATGACAATGATGGCCATCACTGGAAACAAAAGACCGGAACCCATGGAAGAAGAATGGAAGAAGTTACAAAAAAAATTATAGATGGGGGAGTTTGCCAGAGTTTTGCAGCGCTGATGAATAAATAGGTGCTACCAGCCATAAACGACATACCTTCCAGATCCTAATTCGAGACCGCCATTGCATATTTGGTCGGGCAACCCCAAAGTCAATGGCCAGATCCAACTGGTTTACATAATTTAATATTGATTGATGCTCTTCTATTTTGCCATATTTTTCCCTAACCATGATAGCCAAACAAAATGCAATGCTCTGCATTCAGAGATACAAACACTAAACTGATATTCAGACCTAACGAGCCATTGTTCTAGAAGATGCAGATATAATATAAGATGTATGGGGCCGTTTTCAGCAGAATATTTTTATCCCGTGTGGCACCATTTGAGAACATCTCATGGTGGTTGGAAGCACGAAACATAATTATGATTTTTCAAATATAAATACCATTTCAGTTTCTCCAAAATACTCTAAACATTATCCCTGGAATATTTAATGAAATTTTCTTGCACACTTTCACCAAGATGGGCTACAAAAGAAGTTGTAGCCTCCTGCCATTCTAAACCAAAACCTCCAACATATAACTGATTAACACTGATAGTATCCGAATTAAACCTCCAAGTTGATTGAATTTGCACAAGATGAGTTGCAGCAAATATTATGTCTTCGAAGTCATTAATTTTGATAATGATCAACCTAATTTGTTAAATCAGAAACCAAAATATTTATATAAGATATGTCCAATTAGTCTGGGGCTAGATCATTTGGCGTGGGGAATCTCGCTTTTTCATGGAGGCTCCATATTTTCGGTATTCGGTCTCCTCTAAACACTAGGATTTTGGGAGGTTGAGATGTAGAAAGTCGTCTATGGCAACCGTATTATCAATGTAAAAAATTAAGTAATAATAAAATAAAAGTATGGAAAAAATTGGTTGGTTGGTAAATTAGTTAATTTAATGTTAATTTAGTACATACATAAAATTAAAATTTGTTATATGGGAATAGAGTTAGTGATTTTTAATTTGCTACTAAATTTGATGTTAAATGATATTAAAAGGAATTTAGATTTTTTAAAGAGATTAAGTAATTCAAAATAATACTTAGAGGATGATCCATAAATTATCTTAGATATTTTAGTGGACAATTTTTTACTATAGATATGATAAATCTATATTGAAAATCCAAAATATATACTACAAGTGTTATTTTCTAAGACTTGAATTTATTAAGTTATTGTTTTTATGAGTGTAATATAGAAAAATATAAAAAATAGAGAATGCATGAAAATACAATCCAAGACACTCAGAATCAAAACCGAGCAAGTAGTAGCAAAATTTCTATGTGAGAAAATCTTCACCAAATTCAAGATGCCTAGAAATAAATTCACTTAAATTTTCATTGAATACTTATGGTAAGATACAAGATGGAACACAAGGTTACTACACCATATCACCTGCCAATGGGAAAGTAGAGGGGAAAAACAAAATTCTTGAGACAATCATCACTAAGACTAATAGACTACACTTCAATAATTTGGATAGCACACTCCTGGAAGCTCTACAGGTCTACAAGAAAATATGGATGACTACTACTAGCTACACCCCATATAAGTTGGTGTACGAAAAGAGACTATTATTTCCAATTGGAATAGAGATCTAGTCATTTATAATAGTTATAAAACTTGGAATGGAATTATCTAAAGCTCAGGAGTGGGAGATGTAGAATTGGATGAACCATGTCACACTTATTTCCAATTGGAATAGAGATCTAGACATTTATAATAGTTATAAAACTTGGAATGGAATTATCTAAAGCTCAGGAGTGGGAGATGTAAATCAACGAATTGGATGAACCTTGTCACACTGCCTTGCACCAAATAACAATAATAAAACTTCAAATAGCTTAGTAGTGGGAGAATATCATCAAGGAGAAGAAATTTAAAGATGTAGATCATGCATTGTTATTTGACTCAAAGTTCAAGGATTTTAGAGGGAAGTTATGCGCTTGATGGCTCGAGCCTTATGAGGTTGATATTGTGTTTGATAATAGTTCCATCAAGCTTTGAACCATCAATGCAGAGAGAACTCTTTTGATGAAAAATGTACATAGCCCTCATCTGCATCATAAATCTTTGTCCAACAAACTTGGAAAATGGACATAGGCTTCATTTGCATCATAACTCTTTGTTCAAGAAACCCGTTTTGACTAGGAACACCTATGTATGGCCTAACCTAGATATTTTTGACAAAGGAACCCCTTATAGATGACCATTCCATCACCATTGATATGGATTGGATCATTATAGTATTTTTCATCCATATTTTGCTTTTCAAGTGTAAAAAGTGGAGGAATTAGGTTAGAAGACTATTTTCACTCAAAGGAGGGACAAGTTTTAGAAAATTGGGGTCTAAAACCTTTCCGTAGCAGTTTTAGGTACCAAATATTATTTTTTTGGATAATATTTTTTGACTTCTCATGCACCCATTCACATTATTTTACACATAGATACCTTTCTAATGGCACAATAATTACCTCAATTGGAGTTTGTATGGAAAAGTTAAGCCACCCAAAAGCCGGCCTTCTTGTTTTGACCACCATACACATAGATACATTTATAATGGCACAATAATTACCTCAATTGGAGTCTGTATGCAAAAGTTATGCCACCTAAAATTTGAGCTTCTTGTTTTGACCACCATACACATAGATACATTTCTAATGGCACAATAATTACCTCAATTGGAGTCTGGATGCAAAAGTTATGCGACCCAAAAGTTTACCTTCTTGACCACCATAATTTGTAAGGATGTCACCTAAGCCCCTATTATTCATGGAAATGGAGCTAGCCAAGTGATCATGATGAAGAAAACTCTAGAAGGGTCCATAGTGTAACTGCACTTAAAAAATGAAGGAGTCAAAGTTACCACTATTAAGCTATCAGGTTGTATTATAATTGGGTCATTAAGAGGAAAATGCACTATTAGGCTATCAAGTTGTATTATAATTGGATCATTAAGAGGAAAAGGGGCTTCATTCTATTTGAGTAAAGGGATTTCAGTCTATTTGAGTAGAGGATTTGTATATTATAGTATTCTATGGCCTACTAGCCTCATTTTTTTTATACTTGCATCCATTTTCCATTCAAAGAAAAAGAAGAGAGTGATGGAGTGGCATTATTTTCTACCATAAAAATAATTTTTTTCCTACCATAAATAAAATATAAATAAAATTAAAAAATTACTTTTTGGAATGTGTGAAATTATTTTACTACTTAATATGGAATTGACAAATGACATGTAAAAATAATATTCTTGATATCACATTCTGTGATTTATTTTATGTTTAGTTCCCTTGCAATATGGAAAACAAAAAAATATTTTAATGTCAATCATGAATAAAATATTAAATAACATAATTTTATATAAAATTTATAATTATAACAATAATAATAATTAATTAATATTTTTTTTATTTTTTATTTTTCACTTTCCTTTAAGAGGCCATGTAATTTATTTTATTCTTAATATGGAGTTTATATATAACATTTATAAGATATTAATAACCAAAATATTTATATATAGACAATATTATAATATATGCTTTCTACTTTTGAATATGAGAGGGCATCTATTGGCATTTCAATGTGGAAAATGTGAAATATTAATAAAATATTTCAATGTTAACTATCTATATATTATATAAAAATAAGTGAAAATAGAAATATGTTATAGTTAAAACATTTTATTAATGTGTTAAATCAGTATAGACCCATCTTGACTATAGATCTACTAAGAGTCAAGAGGAATGAGTCTCTAGTTGCAAACATTTATTCAACTTTTTCACTTAAAAAGATTGCATCTTGAAATATTTGATACCTCTCAAGGCTTAACAAATCTTGAATTGAGATGGATCTATCTTGACCTAACCATGCAATTCCCCATGTTGTACCAACTCATGTGTTGCTTAGGTACTTTCTTCTTAGGAATTGTATTTCACATGTTCCTCTTTTTATTAAAATTTTAAAATTTAACATATTTTACTTGGAAATAACTTTAGTTACTTTTTTCATTCTTTTTAATGTAATTTTTTTAATTCTAAATTTCATGCTTGAAATTAAATTAATAGGTTGGTTAGGTACTTTTTCCTTCATAATTGTATTTCATGTGTTTCTATTTTGATTAAAATTTTAGATTTAAACATATTAGTGTAATCTAACTTGTATCCGAAATGACCTTTGTCACAACCTTTTTTCTGGTTAATTTTAACCAAAATACGGGAGGAATTTTTAAAAGCTTGAATTTAAGTTGTTTAATATATAGAATTCAAGTGCCTCAAGGATTTTTTCAGAGCGCTGAATTCATTTATGCATTCAAGAATATACTTTAAATAACAAAAAAACATATTCTTTCTTGAAATTGTTTTGCCCATAAAAAAAAAAAGTCTATTTTAAATACTTTTTAAATTTCATATATTATTTTAAATTCTAAATTACATGGTTGAAATTAGATTATTGTAAAAAAATAAGACAAAAAGTATTGGATAATTCTATTAAAAATACGTATGTAGTTGGTTGTAAAAACTGGATTGTAGCCTTTCTTATCATTTTTTTGGAACTAATGTGTTATACACATAAGATAAAAGTAAATAAGTGTGATAAAGTGTATTGAAATTATTTGTTAATTTATAGTACATTTTTGTCAATAGCTATGTCTATTTTGTAATAGGGTTTCCAAAATTTTAATTTAATTATCAATAATTATTAGGTGGATGATATGGATTTAATATCATGAAACATTAATATTCTTAGTAGTATACACAAATCAAATGTTGAGATTTATCTCCAAAGTAGTTATGCATTTTTAACTCTTTTAGTTGAATTGATTATCTAAAAAAAATGTAATATGAAAAGTGTCATATAAAGTGAGTTATAGTTTCTCAGAGACATGGTTTTTGATGAAAACGAGGAGACCCCCTTGCTGGAAACCAATTCAGGGTCTCTTCATTTTCAAGATTTTCACAACTCCGATCTTGGGGCCTGTGGGTTATGGGCCACGAAGCCATTCTGAGACTTCTCACAGTCTCCTTGCCGCACTTTTCCATTGTGGCTGCTTCGTCACTGTAAAGTGCTTCAAATCTAGATGACGCCTTCCCCTCAAGATAGTCAAACGTTGTCTGATCTGTAGCAACAACACCATTCTTCCCTCCCGGTTCAACAACCATGTTACACAATGTCATTCTATCTTCCATCCCCAAACTTTTAATAGTCGATCTTGAAAATTCCATGGTTCGGTAAGTTGCCCCAGAAACAGTTATTTCACCAATCGATTTCTAGGGACAGGCCCATCAAACTTTGGCAAGTCTGGTACATATGCCGATGCCCAACCGCCTACAGTAAATAAAATCAATCTTTTTCCCATCTACAAATGCTTTGCCGGGTTTCTTGATCTTCTTGCTCTTGCCAGATTTCTTGTCTCCTTTCTTCGACAATAAGCACCAGTTCAAAATTAAAGCCAGACCGTAGCTTCTCAGCATTCCTCATCCTCGTCATCGTCTTGATCTTCTTCATCCTCGTCAACGCCATCTGTTCTTTTTCCAGGATCTTCATCTTCTCCATCATCGTCTTCGTCTTCCCCATCCTCGTACTCTTCATCAGCTTCATTGTTGAAGTACTTTAGGGGATTTGGCCACAGGTCTTCTTTAATTATTTCAGCCACCTCATCATGTATTCCATCTGGAGTATCCTTCTGGGTTTCGCTAAACCAAGTGAAGAAACTTTCTTCTTGATAAGATCGCTTGTATTTGCCCTTTCTTTGCCCTATATCTTCCTGGGCATTCCGATCACTTGCACTCTGCAAGTATCAAAGCTTTAACGCGGAGTGGCAGAGCCTCCCGCAGGCAACGCACTCCAGATTAAGCACAGCCTCAGGCAATTCAGAAAAATTGGCGTGGACAGTTAGTTCGGTATACGCTTGGGCTTCCTGTACGCTTCTTGAAACAAAAACAACGCTAGCAAATAATTCAGCCAGAAACATACGCAGAAACAAATTCACATAAGACACATTTTATTATGTACAACTCAGATTACAGTTTAAGGCATCTCAGCCTTAATCCAGAATTTCTCCGACAGCTACATTTTTCTCTACCTTTCTTTTTTTTTGAGTCTCTCATGAATCCCTCATTCTTATTACACATGCGTTCAGTTACATTCAGTTTTAACTGATTTTTACCTAAAATTAGTTCATCAACCGAATCTTGTCCAAGATTGGCCTGGGTGTCCATAGGGTTGTCCAGCTGCCCTCTTTCTCTAACTTCCTTTCATTGAGGTGTCTCGGATGCTCCTGCATCAGTTTTGATAAGTCATAGTATTAACCCATGGTATTGTAAGGAATTTTATTTATTAATTAAAAATTTTTGTGGTAAAGTCATGTAATCTTATTCATAAATCTTTCTAATATATATTTTTAAATTATGCATTAATTATTTTTATAAATAATAATAATTTAAAATAAAATTATAAATTACTTAGTTTATATATATATATATATATATATATATATATATATATATATATATATAATTGTTTTAATGTTTATTATTGATTAATAATTATTTTTTGTTAATTGCCTATCATAGTGTTTACTCTTTTTTCAAATTAAATTTGATATTTATATAGTTAAATATTTATTGGTTATGAAGCATCGCTTTTGATTTATAATGCATTGATATATAGAAATCAAATTTCCCTTGCAAATTATATTTTCCATGTAAAAGTTTATAAAAAGCATTGTAGTTATTGTTCTTAAAAGTTAAAGTTCCCTCACATGGTTAAAAAACATCAAAATTCTGGAAAATCCCCATCTATCTTAATATAATTATTGTTTATTAAAGCATTATGATTTAATTTATTTGGGGATACAACCTCTGGATATGAACATACATCTATTTGTGTGCAATGGTGACCAAAATTTATAAAAATAATTGTAGTTGTTGTTCTTCAAACTTAAAAGGATCCCTCGTATGGTAAAAAAAAAACATCAAACTTTTGGAATCATATTTGACTTGCTTGTCCGGATCTATCTTAATATACTTATTGTTTGTTAAAGCATTATGATTTGATTTATTTGGGGATACAGCCTCTGGATATGAGCATACATCTATTTGTATGCAATGGTGATCAGACTGGATTTTTTTACACATAGATCAATTTGTGAAAATCTATTGAAATATATAAGAAACGAGTTGACAAAAATTAAAACAATTGGAATACATGAAAAATTCAAAAGTGTTAATATGAATGTAGGATATTGTACTTACGAATAGAAAATGGCGTATTTCATTGTAAGTAATGGTGGTAGGAAGCCGTCTTAAGGAGTTTAAGTATGTAGATAACATATTTATATATTTAAAATTATATAAAATATTTATTATTATAATTATATAAATTAAATAGTTAATAAATATAGATACGTATAATATTTAATTTTATAAAATTTTTTATAAAAAATTATAAATTAATTAATATACAAGTTATTTTTAATTATAGAGATTCACCCTATTTTATTATAGAATCAAATAGTTTTTTAAAAAGTTTTTACAATATTATGTCTATTATTACTATTTATCTTATCAAATACAACATACTCAATATGATAAGCGTTGATATTACATTTTGTACTTTAATTAATTAATTTGAGGTAAATTATTAAAAGAACGTAATTAATTTGAAGATAAACATTAATTTTTGATTTATAAATATTGTTATAGATATTTTGACATATTCCATAAAAGTTAAATCTCTACTATCTATTTAATAATTAATAATAATTAAATTAAAACTTAAAAAGTCTATCATCTCTTTGTTCAATGTAAATACAAAATTTTCACATTGCCTCAAGAAACATTATACTTATACTTATTCTTATTCCCCGGTCATAATCTAGTTAAACATAACCCTCGTTACTTTATATTTTTATATTTCAACCATGTAAACATTTTAATTTTGCAAGTATCTCAACAGTTTCTTCCCAAAGGAACCCCTTACGAGGTAAAAGTCAAATTATGCACTTAGAAAGATCTATTTTCCCAATAAAGGTTTATAACATTTTAAGTACTGGTTGTTCTTATAACTTAAAGGGTTTTCTCGCACGGTAAAAAAACATCAAACTTTTGGAATCATTTTTTATTTTCTTGCCCCATTTATCTTACTATATTGATTTTTTATTAAAGCATTATGATTTGATTTATTGGGGGATCTTTTAGGATATGAGCATGCATTTAATTGTATGCAATAGCGATCACATGTCATTGATAGGCTAGGATTTTTTTTTTTATATATAGCTGAAATTGTGAAAGATTATTGAAATATATAAAAATTGAAAGATTTATGACTGACTTTAATTTGTTATTCTGGAATCTAAGTTAATGATTTTTAATTTTCCACTGAGTTTGATGCCAAATGATATTAAGAGGAACTTAGATTTTCTAAAGACACTAAGTACTTAGTAAAATGATATTGAAAAAATGATCTATAAACTATTTTGGATATTTTATTGGATGGTTCTTTAGTTATTTATCATATATCTGATAAATCTATATTAAAAATAAAAAATGTATATTAAGAATGTTATTTTTCTTAACTTGGATTTAGTAAATTATTGTTTTTATTAGTATAATATAGAAAATACAAAAAATAGAAAATACAATCCAGTGCACTCATAATCAAAACTAAGCAAGCATTAGGAAAATTTCTTTTGTGAGAAAATCTTCACCAAATTCAAGATACTTCGGAAGAAATTCACTTAAATTTTCGTTGAATACTTAATGGTAAGATACAAGATGGAACACAAGGTTATTACACCATATCACTTGTCGGCCAAGGAAAGAATAGGGGAAAAACAAACTTATTGAGACAGTTTTCACTAAGACAATAAACTACACCTCAATGATTTGGATAGCAGACTCCTTGAACCTCTATAGGTCTACAAAACAACATGGAGTATTATTACTAGCTACACTCCATATGAACTTCTGTACGAAAAGAGACTATTATTTCCAATTGAAATAGAAATCTAAACACTTATAATAGTTGTAAAACATGGAATGGAATTATCTAAATCTTAGGAGCGGGAGCTCTTCTAAATCAACGAATTGGATGAACCTCGGGAGAATGCCTTGCACCAAATAGCAATAATAAAACTTCAAATAGCTCAGTTGTAGGAAAATATCATCAAGGAGAAGAAATTTGAAGATGTAGACCAAGCATTTGACTGGAAGTTTAAGGATTTTAGAGGGAAGTTATGCACTTAATGGTTCAAGCTTTATGGGATTGATATTGTGTTTGATAACAGGGCCATCAAGCTTTGCACCATTAATGTAGAGAGAACTCTTTTGATGGAAAATGGACATCAATT
Source organism: Pinus taeda (assembly GCA_000404065.3). Classification (NCBI taxonomy): domain Eukaryota; kingdom Viridiplantae; phylum Streptophyta; class Pinopsida; order Pinales; family Pinaceae; genus Pinus; species Pinus taeda. The sequence goes on along the minus strand of APFE030565902.1, from coordinate 33,770 downwards.
TCATTTGCATCATAAATTTTTGTCCAAGAAACCCTTTTTGAGCACAATCATTTATGTATGGCTTAATCTAAATATTTTCCACAAAGAAACCTCTTATAGATGATTCATTACATCATCATTGATTTGGATTGGATCATTATATTATTTTTCATCCATATTATTACGTTTAAAGTGGAAAAAGTGGAGGAATTAGGTTCGATGATCATTTTCACTCACTGATGGGACAAATTTTAGAAAATTGGGATCTCAAACCTTTTGGTAGTAGTTTGAGGCACCAAATATTAATTTTTTGGGATACTTTTTTTTTACTGATCTTGCACCCATTCACATTATTTTATACATAGATACCTTTCTAATGGCACAATAGTTACAATAATTACCTCAATTAGAGTCTATATGCAAAAGTTATGCCACCCAAAAGTTTACTTTCTTGTTTTGAGCACCATACCCATGATAGCACAATAATTACCTCATTTGGAGTCAGTATGCAAAATTTATGTCACCCAAAAAGTTAACCTTCTTGTTTTGACCACCATACAGCTAGATACATTGCTAATAGAGTCGTTATGCAAACGTTATGCCACCCAAAAGTTGACCACCTTGTTCTGACAACCATAATTTGTAAGGATGTCACCTCAACGCCTATTATTCATGGAAATGGAGCTAGCCAAGTGATCATGATGAAGAAGAATCTAGAAGAGTCCATAGTGTAACTCTAGTTAAATGTTGAAGGAGTTAAACTTGACCACTATTAGGCTATCAGGTAATTGGGTCATTAAGAGGAAAAGGGTTTTCATTCTATTTGAGTGTAGCCTATAGTGGATCGGGATAGGGGAAACAAAGAGGATTTGTATATTATAGTAGGCCATAGGGCATTGGACTCACATCTTTATACTTGCATCCATTTTCCATTCAAAGGAAAAGAAGAGAATGATAGAGTGATAGTGTTTTCTACCATAAAAAAACATAATTAGTTTCTACCATAAAGAAAATATTTTAATTTCTATTTTAATTTTAAATCTATTTTATATAAAAAGATTAAAAAAATAACTTTTTAAGAATGTGTAAAATTATTTTACTACATAATATGGAATTGAAAAATGACATGTAAAATAATATTATTGATTGTGATTTATTTTTGTTTGGTTTCCCATGCAATATGGAAAATAAAAAATATAAATTATTAATACAAGTAATTTTATATAAAATTAATATAATTTATATATAAATTATATATATATATATATATATATATATATATATATATATATATATATATATATATATATCACTTTCCTTTAAAAGACCATGTTACTTATTTTATTCTTAATATGGAGTTTATATATAACATTTATAAGATATTAATAACCAAAATAATTATATATACACAACATTATGATATATTTCTACTTATGAATATGAGAGGGCATGTATTGACATTTTAGTGTGGAAAATGTAAAACATTAATAGAATATTTCAATGTCTAATATTTATAAATTCAACTTTTTCACTCAAAAAGATTGCATCTTGAAATATTTGATACTTCTCGAGGCTTAATAAATTCCAAGTTAAGATGGATCTATCTTGATCTAACAATGTGGTTCCTCATGTTGTAACAACTCATGTGTTGGTTAGGTACTTTCTCCTTTGGAATTGTATTTCAAATATTCCTATTTTTATTAAAATTTTAAAATTTAACATATTTTAGTTGGAAATAACTTTAGTTATTTTTTCATTCTTTTATATAAAATTTTAAATTCTAAATTTCATGTTTGAATTAAATTAATATTTTTCTTCTAAAATTTATTCACGTGTTTCTATTTTGATTAAAATTTTAGATTTAGACATATTACGGTAATCTAACCTGTAGAAGAAATGATTTTTTTCAGGATACTTTTTTTGGTTAATTTTAACCAAAATACCATGAATTTTTAAGAGCTTGAGTTTAAGTTTTTTAATATGCAGAATTCAAATGCCACAAAAGGTTTTTCGAAGTTCTTTAATAAAATTGTTTTGCCACTAAAATAGTCCATTTAACTACTTTTTACATTTTCATTTATTATTTTAAATTCTAAATTCCATGGTTGAAATTAGATTATTGTTAAAAAAATTAAGACGATGAGTGTTAGTGAATTCTATTATAAATATGTATGTGGTTGGTTGTAAAAACCTGGTTGTAGCCTTTTGAGATCACTTCTTTGGAGCTAATGTGTTATACACACAAGATAAAAGTAAGTGTTATAAAGTGTATTGAAATTATTTGTTTATTTGGAATATATATTTGTCAATAGCTATGTTTATTTCGGAATAGGGTTTCTAAAATTTTAATTTAATTATCAATAATTATTAGGTTGATGATATGGATTTAACATTATGAAACATTAGTATTCTTAGTAGTATACACAAATCAAATGTTGAGATTTATCTCCAAAGTAGCTATGTCTTTTTAACATTTCTAATTAAATTTATTAATTAAAAAAATGTGATATGAACAAGTGGCATATAAAGTGAATTATGGTTTTTCTGGGACATGGTATTGATAAGTCATGATATTGGCCCATAGTATTGTAAGAATTTTTTTTATTAATTAGAATCTTTGTGGTAAAGTTATATAATCTTATTTCAATATACTTTTTTAATGTATATATGTTTAAATTATACCATTAATTTTTTTATAATAATAATATTAATTTAAAATAAAATTATAATTTAATTTAGTTTTATGATTTTTAAAATTCTGATACAAAATATATATATAAAATAAAAATAAATTTTTTTTAATTTTTTTATTGATTAATACTTATTTTATTAACAATTAATATTGTATACTCCATTTTTAAAATTAAATTTGGCCTTTATATAATTAATATTTATCGAATTATCGGTTATGAAGAATCACTTTTGAATTTATAATGCACTCATGTACATAATTTAAATTATATTTTCCTTGCCAATTTTATATTCCAAGTAAAAGTTTATACAAACCATTGTAGTTAGTTATTGTTCTTAAAACTTAAAAGGTTCCCTCACATGGTAAAAAACATCAAACTTTTGGAATCATATTTGACTTTCTTGTTCCCATCTATCTTAACATGCTTATTTTTATTAAAGCATTATGACTTGATTTATTTGGGGATATATGATTTGATTTTTTTGGGGATACATCCTCTACGATATGAGCATACATCTACTTGTATGCATTGGTGATCACGAGTCATTGATAGGCTAGGATTTTTTTGCACAGATCAATTTGGGAAAGACTATTGAAATATATAAGAATTGAGTTCACAGAAATTAAAACAATTGGAATACATGAAAAAATCAAATGTGTTTATATGAATTAATCAAAAGTGTTTATATGAATGTAGGATATTGTACGGTTTTTTAGATATGGTTTTGTGGCAAATTTATATATTTAAAATGGTTTAAATATTATTATTATAAATATATATATTAAATAGTTATTATTTTGATTGATATAATATTTATTTTATAACATATTTTATATTATTTAAATTAAAAATAGTAAACATTAGATAAATTTGTAATTTTATTATAATTATAAATTAATTATTATTAATTTATATATGAGTGGCTTTTTAATTAAGGAAAATTTACTCTATTTTATTATTAATTTAAATGTTTTTTGTAAATAAGTTTTATAATATTATAATCAATTATTATGGTTTTATCAATACCACATATCTAATATAGCATGTGTAGATATTACATTTTTAATCAATTATTTAAAGTAAATATTAAAAAAACATAATTAATTTTGAAGATAAATATTAACCTTCAATCTTTAAATACCATTATAAATATTTCACATATTCCATAATAAATTAATTTCTATCATCCACTTCATAATTATAATTAATAATAATTAAGTTAAAACTTTAAAAAATCTATTATCCCTTTAATACATGTAAATACCTAATAAATTTCCTTAATTTGTTAAACCTTAATGCCTTCTCAAGGGACATTATACTCATCTCTAATCATACTCTAATCATACTAGTTGAACATTACACTCGTTACTTTAAAGTTGAACATTACACTCGTTACTTTATATTTCAGCAATGTAAACATTTTAATTCTGCAAGTATCTAAACAGTTATGGCTAACCTTGTTGTAGGCCAAGGGGACCCACTATTAAGGCTTCATAAACACCATTATTTGTGATACAATGACCTTATTTACTTGAAGAACCTTTTTCAGAACGGTTTGACTACGGGAGAAGAAAGGTGGTGTTGAATTTGAGAACAGCATTTGGCCCGTAACTCGATTCCGTGGTAACAATCGAATAGCCACGAGCAAATCTGAACTTGCCCGTCCCTCCAACTACCGCATACTCACACTGTGGTTGATCGAACCTGTCGGTTCCCTGCAACTCCAAAGTGCTGCCGTTGTACTCCATATTCTGAAAGGAAACGGTGAAAGCCATGAAGAAATCAAGTCCAGTAACTAGATTTGTGTTCACGTACGTTCCTTGCGCTCGGCCCACAATATTGTCGGATGTAGATTCGGAGCCAGGAATTTTGGTTATGATATCGCTCATAACTATGACGGTTCCAAACTTACCCGGGCTTGAAGAAGAACCATTTAATCCCGCAATTGTAAAGGAACTGAGGTTGCTCCCTTTCAAATTGTCGTGCATGTAGAACACCATGCTGCTCTCACTTTCACCCGCAGCAGGCTGCAGGGAGACGATGACGATTATGGCCATGACTGGAAAAAAAAGCCCGGAACCCATGGAACAGGAATGGAAGAACTTACAAAAATTATAGATGGGGGAGTTTGCGAGAGAGTATTGCAGCGCTGATGAATAAATAGGTCCTAACAGCCATAAACGACATAGCTTCCAGATCCTAAATCCAGACTCCCATTGTAAATTTGGGTTCCGAGGGCATCCCCAAAGTCAATGGCGAGATCCAACTGGTTTACATAATTTAATATTGATTGATGCTCTTCTATTTTGCCATCATTTTCCCTAACCATGATAGCCAAACAAAATGCAATGCTCTGCCATTCAGAGATATATACTAAATTGATATTCAGACCTAACGAGCCATTATTCTAGAAGATGCAGATATAATATAAGATGTATGGGGCCGCTTTTTATGCTGTGTGGCACCATTTGAGAACATCTCAGGGTGGTTGGAAGCACGAAACCTAATTATGATTTTCAAAATGTAAATACTATCTCAGTTTTCTCCAAAATACTCTAAACATTATCCATGAAAAATTTAATGAAAAAGCCAGTATCCCATATTAGGTTTCCTGTTAGATTCTTCTAGTAAATCTATGAAGCATGATGCATGCCAATAGATGTTTTAACTCGAATCCCGTTCAGGGGTCCAGTTTGACACAACTCTTTACTTGACGAAACCCTCGCCTCTTCCTGAGGTCACTTCACTCTAGGGTGACCTCACTCTAGGGTGATTTGGCCCTGGGGTGCCTCAGCCAAGCTTCCCCGAAAATTTTGAAGTCAATAACTTGACCTGTCCACGGGGAGTAATGACTCTCCGGTGTTATCGGTTGTAGTGAGAGGCGATGGGACAACCAGGAAATTTTGAGCCCAATAGCCGGGCTTCTCTATATATAGCTGATTAACACTGATAGTATCCGAATCTAACGTCCAAGGTGTTTGAATTTGCACAAGATAACTTCCAGCGAATATTAAGACTTCGAAGTCATAATGATCAACATAATTTGTTAAAATCAGAAACTAAAATATTTGTATAACATATATAGAATTAGTATGCGGTTTATATCATTTAGCGGGGAATCTGGTTTTTATCATTTAGCGGGGAATCTGGTTTTTTCATGTGCGCTCCATATTTTTCGGTATTTGGTTTCTTCTAAACACTATGATATTGGCAGGTTGAGATATACAAAGTCGTCATGGTAACCATATTATCAACGCAAAAAATTTAGAACGAAAATGAAAATATAAATTTCTTTTATCTTTTTGGCATTTTTTTTTTTTTTTAATTATGTTTTTTTTTTTTAATTTTTTAAAGTTTAGTTCTATTTTATTTTTCTTCTTCGTCTTTTTCTTTCTAAAAAATTGTTGCAAAATTACTAGTTTTTGATAATATAATTAAAATATAAAATTATTAATTTTTGTTAATATAACTAAAAATATAACATGATGACACCTTTTCTAATTTTTAATTTATAGATTATTAATATTTTTCTAATTACTCTCGGATGCGGGGTATGATCGAGTCTTAAATGCGAAGGGATAGGGGTGTGGCGAGGTGGATCGACACCTGCCTTTCCAGTACAAAAGGATTAAGAGACGCATGGCTGTTGGCTCTCAGCATTTGCGCAGAGCAGGACTCATCTGCTTTCACTCTAATGGCTCCGGTTCACACATCATGTCTACAGCTCTGGTTCTTCACTCCACACGCTCTGGTCTGCCTCAGAGCGCGGCGTTCTTCAATGCCATAGTTATGGAAGGCGCTTCTCGATGCACGCCAGAGGAGGATAATGCACGGGTCAGTCTCGGGTTTGTGGTGGATTCGTCTTCGTTGATTCACTCGGTTCATTCTTTCGCCTCTAACCTCATTTCTGATCTCTCTCTGCTTGATGTTGGCTCTGTCATTCCAGAGGCCTCTCGAGACTTGCTCGGGAATGATAATTCGGTGCTTGGTTCTGTTCTCTTGGCGGAGTGGCTTCACTTTTTCCTCTGGCTCTTTTCCTGGGCCTCGGGCCTTTGTTTCGTTGATTCACTCGCTTCACTCTCTCACCTCTGGACTCATTTATGATCTTTGTCTGTTTGATGTTGGCTTTGTCATTCCTGAGGCCTCTTGGGACTTCCTAGGAAAGGATCATTTGGAGCTTGGCTCAGTTCTCTTGGCGAAGCGGCTTCAGTTTTTCCTCTGGCTCCTTTCTTGTGCCTCAAGCCTTTGTCTTTCTGATCAACTGGCAAAGTTGTAGCCATCTCCCGGTCAACGTTGTTGCTCTGCCTAACTGGTATCCCGCTACTGCTATCTCCCTGATGCCTCGCTTGCACCATAGAATGCGGTGCCAAAGAGGGTAGCCCCGACGCGCACCTTCCAGTTCGTCCTCTGATTCGCCTTCCCTTTCCAGTGAGTTGTTTGCTAGCCACTAGCCCAGCACCCACAATGGGAGAAGGTGGCTTCATTCCTCTAGCCACCACCCTGGGCCTCCTCCCACGTCTGGCTTTGCGATTTTCACCTTTAACAGCTCTCTGAATCACCCAAGAATAATAGCTCATATCTCGGTGGTTTTCCATGAGGCAAAATAGACAGAGGATTCTTAATCTCATCCGGGAGGATTTGGGGCTATCTCTGTTCCATCTTCGACCCTCCAGCTGGGGATTGGAAATGTGCCTCGACATGCTATGGATGCTTAGGTCTGCAGTGCTCAGGATGTGGTGATGGCACCGGTTGTCCCTAGTCCCTCCAATCAGAATGCTGCTCAAGAAAGGGATTTGCTTGACTTCGGATGGTGCCGCATTGTGGAAGAGCCTCCAGATGACTAGTTCACTCACTTCTACTTCGTCTACGTGCCGTGCGGCCCTTACAACTGGGCAAGCTTTTAGTTAAAACAGTTTTGTGATATTCTAGTGTATTTTTGAATTTTTGTTAATTTTGCATTATCAAGAGAATCATAACCCAGTCCCCTGCGTGGGTCCTGAAAAATCACTCAAGAATGAGCTCACTGCCTATGCTCAGTATTCTCATCTACTTATCTTGACAATTCTGCCTCTCTTTAGAGCAGATCTTTGACTTTGTTCACGTTGTAATTGTACCCCTTTGCTTTTTTAATAGATTAGTCTTATTTAGAAAAATATATATAATATATATTTTTCTAATTACAATTCTTAACTTATAACTCTACTTTATATAATTTAAAATTGCTATATTTCTAATTTTAGGGAAATAATGGCATCCTCCAACAAACATATGTTCCTATAAGCTTGACAATAATAATATTAATAAATAATTAATAAAATATATTTGAGATAAATATTTTAAATTGAATTATTCCAAACAATTAGTTTTCAACTAAATATATTTTTTATTTAATGAGAATAAGTCAACCCCTAATGAATAATATTATATATAGCAATGTTATTAAATGCTTATTTTATATAAATTGATAATTTTGAAAGAGAATATGTTATATCTAATTATTTCACAATATCTAGTTTTTAACTAATTATATATTATTTTAACAAATATTTCCCTACCACCAATTCTTAAATAAAAAAATTTAACCCAACGGCTAATTGGGGCAATGATGCATCCATCCTATTTATACCCACATTTCTCCCCTGGTTCTGATGATGAACCACATTAGTTGGTTTGAAACGTCTACCAAATCCTAACAATGTGATTAATCCAAAAGACTTATATCTAAAAATAAAGTATTATGTATAATAATAATAAAAATATTGTTTATGAGGTATTGTATAGATGGTTATTAAGTACTCTAGTAGGACACTTCTTGATATGAAGTTATTGGTTCAATTCCCTATCCCAATCCAGGTGATATATTAGATATGATAAAGATGTAGCCAAGCTTACCCCATCTATATATATATATGATTTATTACCAACATAAAGTATAAATAATTTGTTATGTGGGAATCAAGTTAATGACGCTTTATAAAAGATAATCAATTTGCCACTAAGTTTGATGCTAAATGATATTAAGAAGAATTTAGATTTTGTAAAGACACTAAGTAATGCAAAATGATACTAAGAGCATGATCCATAAACTATCTTGGATATTTCACTAGACATATCATCACTATAGATCTGATAAAAAAATTATACTGAAAATTCAAAATCTATTCTATGAGTGTTATTTTCCCTAGAACTTGACTTATTAAGTTACTATTTTTATGCATGTAATATAGAAAATACAGAAAATAAACTATTATTTATCATAATAATAATAATAATAATAATATAATATTGTTTATGGGGTTTATATATAGATGGTGATTAGGTACTCTATTAGGATACTCCTTGATGTGAAGTTATCTTTCCATTCCCTCGCCCCAATTCCGAGTGATATATTAGATATGATAAAGATGTAGCCAACCTTACCAAAAAAAATATTATGAAAATTTAATATATATATATATATATATATATATATATATATATATATATATATATAATATATTATATATATATATATATATATATATATTCTTAATTTATTACCAACATAAAATATAATTAATTTTTTTATGTGGGAATCAAGTTAATGACCCTTTAAAAAACATAATCAATTTGCCACTATGTTTTGATGCTAAATGATATTAAGAAGAATTTAGATTTTGTAAAGGCACTAAGTAATGCAAAATGATACTAAGAGCATGATCCATAAACTATCTTGGATATTTCACTAGTCAATTCGTCACCACACATCTGATAAAAAAATTATACTCAAAATCCAAAATCTATACTATGAGTGTTATTTTCCCTAGACTTGGATTTATTAATTTATTGTTTTTATGCATGTAATATATTAAAGACAAAAAATAGAGAATACATGAAAATACAATCTAAGGCACTCACAATCAAAACCAAGCAAGTAGCAGCAAAATTTCTTGATGATAAAATCTTCACCAAATTCAAGATACCTTGGGAGATAATTACTGATGGAGGGACTAAATTCACTTCAATTTTCATTGAATATTTGATTGTAAGATACAAGATTGAACATAGGGTTACTACATCATATCACCTAGGCCAATGGGAAAGTAGAGGGGAAAAACAAAATTTTTGAGGCAATCATCACTAAGACTGTTAGATTACACCTCAATGATTGGGATAGAAAACTCCTTGAAACTCTATAGGTCTACGAGACAACATGGAGGACTACTACTAGCTACACTCGATATGAACTGGTATACAGAAAGAGAGTATTGTTTCCAATTGAAACAAAGGTCTAGACACTTATAATAGTTGTAAAACTTGGAATGGAATTATCTAAAGTTCAAGAGAAGCTCTTCTAAATCAACAAATTAAATGAACCTCACCAAGCTGCCTTGTACAAAATAGTAATAGTAAAACATTAAATAGCTCAACGACCAGATAATCTCATCAAGGAGAAGAAATATAAAGATGTAAACCAGCATTACTATTTTACTCGAAGATCAAGGATTTTAGAGGGAAGTTGTGCACTAGGTGGCTCAAGTCTTATAAGATTGATATTGTGTATGATAACAGGGCCGACGAACTTCATACCATCAATAAAGAGAGAACTTCTTTGATGGAAAATGGGCATAGGCCTCATTTGGATCATAAACCTTTGTCCAAGAAATCCTTTTTGAGTGGGATCACTTATGTATGGCCTAAATTAGAGATTGTCGATAAAGGAAGCCCTTGTAGCTTATTCATTCCAACACCATTGACTTGGATTTGATCATTATATTATTTTTCATCCATTTGATGCTTTTAAACTGGAAAATGTGGAGGAATTAGCTCACATAGCCATTTTCACTGGTGGTTCAAATTTTGGAAAATCAGGGTGTGAAAACATTTGGTAGTAGTCTGAGGAATCAAATGATTTTTTGTGATAAACCTTTTCTGATGAATCATGCACCCATTCACATTATTTTACACATAAAGTCCTTTCTGATGGCACAATAATCACCTCAATTAGAGTCCGTATGAAAAATTTATGCCATCCAGAACTTGACCTTCTTGTTTTGACCACTATAATTTATGAGGATGTCATGTAAACCCCCATTATTCATGGAAAAGGAGCTACTCAAGTGATCATAATGAATAAAAATCTAGAAGAGTACTTATTGTAACTCTAGTTAAGAGTTGAAGGAGTCAAACTTGACTACTATTAGGTTGTTGAGTTGTATTATAATTGGGTCATTAAGAGGAAAAGGGGTTCCATTCTATTTGAGTGCATTTTGTTCAATAGATCAACAGACTAACCGAGAGTAGATGGGGATATGGTAAACAAAGAGGATTTGTATATCGTAGTAGTCCATGGACCATGAGCCTCACTTCTTTATATTTGCATCCATTTTCCATTAAGAGAAAAAGAGCAGAGTCGCACCGCCTTCCAATTAGGTTTTCTCTCAAAAGGATTTCCCAAATTATATCTTCTATTAATTTGTTGCTTGTTAGTTTTATTTAATTTTTTTCTATTTTCTACATAATAATAATTTGCATGCATACGGATTAAACAATGATTAATGGATCTAGAAATCTAAGAAGAAATAAACCCTCATAGTGTAGATTTTAGATTTTCAATTAAATTTTAGTGGATATGATGTCGAAAATTGTCTAGTCGAATATACACAAAGAATTTACAGATCATATTGATATTATAGAAATTTTATTTGCGTATATTTTGGGGACTTGTAAGGGATCAAGATCTGTTAAGCTAAAATTCATACAACCCCTACCATAGCTGACCAATATGTCAATAACCCTCATGATCCCATAGAGGAGAGGTTTGCATGACTAGAAACACAAGTCACATATAAACTATAATGTGATCCTTCTCATGGTAACCCTAACCAATAAACTTGAATTGTTCGAAGATGATGGAGGTTCTAATACGAAGGTCATATTAGATGGGAAATTGACATATTGCGAAGATCTAGAGAGGGAGCTTAAGAAAGAAGTTGAAAAGATCAACCCAGTTTGAGTTCCATGAACCATTCATATTCCCTATTCAAAATGGTAGCAAAGGTAGACATCAAGTTGTATCAAAGTGAGATTGACACCTAGAAGCTAAATCACTAGTTTTAGAATGATAGAAGTTTATTCCAACATTCATATATAGAGGAAGAAAAAAATATTTCAATTATTCAGCTGAAATTAGAGGGGTAATGGCCTAACATGATGGTAAATCCACATAGAGAATTTGAGGTTGGAGGGATATACTCTAATGACTAAGTGGGATGATTTCAAAACCATCATAAAGTCACAGTTTTACCCTTTTGGTTATGTAGAGGACTTGTGGATATGATGGCATTACATTAGGAAGAAGCAGGGGTAGAGTGTATAGTAGTACACCACATAGTTATAAATATGGCCATAATATTGGGTATCTCTCCAAAGAACCTACATGCACTCCTTGATAATATGGGGGTCTACATAGTCATTTATGGAATTAAGTGATGCTTTCCAAACCTAGATTGGTGGACAATGCTTGTGTATAGGTGTAATAGTTAGAGAACATTAGCTGGAGAAAAGGGAAATCAAGTGAATCAAAGTGGAAGGAGCTTTGGGATTATTCTAAGGAGGTGAACAAGAAATTAAAAGGGATGAAAAGAAGATAACAACCATAACACACCAGTTCAAAGATCCCAACAACCACTGCAAGATTTGTAACATTGATAGTGATAGAGAGGAGAACTTTGGAAGTTGCATCCAATTATCAACCCAGAGAACAAAAATAAAGGTAATAAGAGGAAGATTCTCATGGCTACCGATTCGAGCAACTAGGTTAAAAGTCACTCGGACATGGATGAGAAGATCATTTGTAAATCAATATAAAAAGATGTGAATTTGGGTAGCCTTCAGCAATAGGAAGAGAGCGAAAAGGCTAGACTCTTCCACATCAAGATATAGGTCAAGAAGACAAAGGTAAATGTTTTTTCCAACTTAAGAACACACATGAATATCATTGTAGTAGAGGTGGTAGAAAAATTGGGATTTAAAGTTTGTGATCATCCATGCCCATATCCATTGGGATAGATAAATAAGGATGCAAAAATAAAGGTAACAAAACAATGTAAAATTACATTATTATCAATGTTGATTTATTGATGAAGTCTAACTAGATCTATTTCACCTTGATGTATGTGGAGTGGTGTTTGGAAGTCCGCATATGTTTATGTGGGATGAAATATTCATGTGGAGAGCCAACTAGTACCACCTTACAATGATGGAAAATATTTCACCATCAATGGATATAAGGGAAAGTACAAAATTTTAATTGTAAGTGTCGACCACAATGGGTTGTGTTATATTCCTTCCACAATTAGCCCACGTAGTTAACCAAGGGCTTAGAGGGGGAGCGGAGCCCCCCCTTCGTTGCACCGATTGCGTAGCGAGGGGAGTCACAAGGGGTTTGAGGGGTGCAGGCAATCCTATTCTACGGGGTCTGGGGAAACGACCCGAAAATTTTTGGTTTTGGACCCTATGTTAGGTTGGGCGGACCTACCTATGATTGTGTGCATGATTTTCGTACATGGTTTTGGACGCGATGGTTTTTGGTCCATGGTTTTGGACGCGATGGTTTTCGGTCCATTGTATTGAATGCTTCAGCATGCATAAATATGTATTGTAACATTGAAAGGAACATAGTGAAAAATCAAGCTGGTAGTCCTGGTTTTTAGATCCAGGGGAAATCTTTGTGTATATGTGTTTTATGTGTTATCCTCTCGCATTGTTTATTTTCTATGTTTTAGAATTTGTATGCACGAATTTCTATACGGGGTTAAAACCTACATTTGATCAAAGTTGTTTTGGCTTCAAGCGGACACCTTTGTTGCTGAGGGGTTTCTCTTGAGCCTGTGGTAGACCCTGTTTAATTGGAGATCTGCGAGATCGATTCTGGTAGTGAAAGAAGATGGTGAGTAGTGGAAAGATAGAGATTGAGAAATTTAATGGTCAGCGTTTTGAGTTGTGGAAACTCAAGATGGAGGATCTATTGGTGGATAAAGATCAGTGGATCGTGGTAGATCCAGGTAATAAACCAACGAGAATGTCCAATGAAGAATGGAAGAAGCTGGATCGAAAGGTAAAGATCACAATATGATGATGTGTCTCAGATTCAGTATTTTTGAATGTATCAGGGGAAGCTACATCGAAGGCTTTGTGGGACAAGTTAGGGACTTTTTACCAATCTAAGTCTCTGGTGGATAAACTGTTCCTACAGAAAAAGTTTTATAACCTGAGGACGAAAGATGGAGACTCGCTGATAGAGCATCTGAATGCATTTAATACTGTGGTAAGTCAGTTATCATATGTTGATATCAAAATTTCAGATGAAGATAAGTGCATTAATTTGTTGTTCTCTCTACCAGATTCGTGGGATAGTCTGGTTATTACAATAGGTAGCAATGCAACTGCCTTGCATTTTGATGAAATAGTCTCATCCTTGCTGATGGAGGAGATGAGATAGAAAAATTTGGAGAGCTAGAATGGTGATGCCTTGTATGTATGAGGACGGTCCTAGAATAGAAACAAAAATAAGTCATCGACTGGGAGATCTAAATCTAGAGGGAGATCTAAATATCCAAGAAAACTTGTAAACGTGGTGCACTTGAAATGTGGAAAGGAAGGGGAGTACAAAAGGGACTATAAATCTAAAGCTCCTAACAAAGGAAAGGGGTCTGATGATGCTCCTTCTGCAGAGGTGAAAACCACCTTAGATGAAGGTGGGTATGTGTACTTGGTTTCTTCAAGTACACATGTAGATCATGAGGCATGGTTGATTGACTCAGGTGCATCCTTTCACTTCACTCCCTATAGAGAGTGGTTTTGTAATTATTAGAAATATGATAATGGTGATGTCTTCTTAGGGGATGATAGGAAGGCTAGAATCGTTGGTTGTAGAAAATTAAAGTTGAAGTTGAAAGGTGGAAAGATTAGAACACTTTTGGGTGTTCTACATATTCCTGCATTGGCTAGAAATCTGATTTCAGTAAGCCAGCTAGATGATGCAGGTGTGAAAACATTGTTTGAGAAGGATACCTACAAGATGGTTCAGCGAGCACTGGTATTGATGTGGGGAGTTCGGATTGGAAATTTGTACAAGCTGAAACGTAGCACTATTATTGATGGGTGCAATAGTTATGTGGTTCCTGAAGGTGCAACATAAAATCTAGTGGTCTCTGGAGAGAAGACCATGCTGTGGCATGAAGGGCTTGGATATATTGGAAAGAAGGGCCTTTGAATACTTCATGGTAAAGGTATGGTATAAGGTATGAGTAAGAGCTCTCTGGATTTTGATTTCTGTGAAAATTGTGTATATGGGAAGCAGACTCGGGTGAGTTTCCCCTCTGGTAGTAAGAGGGAAAAGCAGATATTAGAGCTTGTGCATAGTGATGTGTTTAGACCTGTGAAGGTTCCATCACTGGGTAAGTTTGTGTACTATGTATCATTTATAGATGACTTCTCAAGGAATACATGAATATATTTCCTTAAGAAGAAATATGAAGTCTTTGACAGGTTTAAAAAATTTAAGGCTCTAGTGGAAAAGCAAATAGAGAAAAGGATAATGGTGATGAGAACAGCTAACGGTGGAGAGTTTTGTAGTAAGGAATTTGAAGAATTTTGTAACAAGTGTGGTATAGCACGGTAGAAGACTACTCCATACACACTTGAGCAAAATGGAGTTGCATAAAGAATGAATAAGAGGTTGATGGAAAGGGCAAGAAGCATGCTCAGTGGCACCGAGTTAGGATAGGAATTATGGGCAGAGGCGATGGAGACAACATGTTACTTGGTCAATAGATCACCTTCATCAGCATTGGAGGATAAGACTCCACAAGAGGTATGCACTAGTAAAAAACCCTCTCTTTCACATCTTAGGGTATTTGGATGTGATGCATATGTACATGTTCCAAAGGATAAATGAACCAAGATGGATAGTAAATCTGAAAAGTGCATCTTTATTGGGTATAAGAATGGTTTAAAGGGTTATATGCTTTGGAACCCAATAACAAGGAAGGTTTTGTACAGTCAAGATGTGATGTTCAAAGAGGTGAAATATGTTATTAAGCATGCAGTCCAACCAAAGGAACCTGAGAAGATAGAGTTTGATCTAAAGGAGGAAGAATTAGACTCTATAGTAGAGGAGGAATCAAAAGTTGAAGAGCCACAAACTCTAGGTGTGAGAAGATCAGCTCGAGAAAGAAGGCAGCCAGAAAGGTATAGTCCATCTGCTTTCTATTCGAATTTTGCTTTATCTATTACTAATGATGATCCCATAACTGTGAAGGAAGTAGTAGATTCTGAGGATGGAAAACTCTAGAAAGAGGCCACGGTTGATGAAATGGCATCTTTGCACAAAAATGAGGCTTGGGATCTGGTGGAGTTGCCGGCTGGAAGGAAACCCATTATCAGCAAATGAGTGTTCAAGAAGAAGACAAATGTAGAAGGAAAGGTGGAGAAATACAAAGCTTGGTTGGTAGCAAAAGGTTATTCCCAAGTGCTGGGAATTGATTTTGGTAATATCTTTTCTCTAGTTGCCTAGGTAACTTCTATTGGATTACTTTTATCTGTTGTTGCTGCTTTTTATTTTGAGGTAGAATAGATGCACGTGAAGACAACAATTCTTCACAGGGATCTGGAAGAGGATATCTACATGAAGCAACCTGAAGGCTTTGCAGTGAAGGATAAGAATGAACTGGTGTGCAAGTTAAAGAGGTCTTTGTATGGGTTAAAACAGTCGCCAAGGATGTGGTATCATAAATTTGATACACTTATATGGGGACTTGGCTTCACCAGAAGAAAAGAAGATCATTGTATGTATTTTAAATTAATTGTTGACCGTGTTATTTATCTAGTCTTGTATGTGGATGATATATTGCCAGTTGGAAATGACAAAGAAACTATCCAGGATTTGAAGACCCATTTGTCCACGAAATTCGACATGAAAGATCTTGGTGCTGTAAACTATATTTTGGGCATGGAAA
>APFE030565902.1:0-16865 GCA_000404065.3 Pinus taeda | reverse complement strand
GGTTAGTACAGGGAGCTATAAGGATAGACTGTGACAGCCAAAGTCCAATTTTCTTGGCAAAGAACCCTGCTTATCATTCAAAGACAAAGCACATTGATGTTCAGTTTCACTTTGTGAGGGATATGATAGAAGTCGAAAAGGTGTCTCTGGTAAAGGTGGACACTTTGAAGAATACTGCAAATGCATTGACAAAATTTGTGAGCTCTGAGAAGTTCTCTTGGTGTAGAGAAACAATGGGTGTTGCAGGGCTGGATAAATGACTAAGCTCTCTTGCGGTTCCCTGTGGAAAGAAAAAAACAAGTGGGAGAACATTGGGTTGTGTTATATTCTTTCCAAGACTAGCCCACGTAGTTAATCGGGGGGTTAGAATGGGGGTGGAGCCCCCCCTTCGTTGCACTGATTGTGTAACGGGGGGATTCACAGGGGGTTTGAGGGGTGCAGGTAACCCCACTCTATGGGGTCCGAGGTAGCGCCCCTGAAAATTTTGGTTTCAGACCCTATTTTAGGTTGGGCGAACCTACCTATGTTTGTGTGCACAATTTTCACACATGGTTTTGGACGCGATCGTTTCCAGTCCATGGTATTGGATGCTTCGACATGTATAAGTATGTATTGTAACATTGAAAGGAACATAATGAAAATTCAAGCTGGTAGTCCCAGTTTTGGGATCCAAGGGAAAATCTATGTGTATATGTGTTTTGTGTGTGATGCTCTCACATTGTTTATTTTCTATGTTTTAGAATTCATATGTGGGTAATTTCTATACGGGGTTAAAACCTACAGACCAATCCAAGAAATTGATCAATTCTAGCAAAATGTATGTTTTACTAAATTTTTAAGAGAAAAACCAATATGTAGTATAGTTACTAAGAGAAAACTCATCCTTCAAGGCGTCTACTAAGAAATCACAACAACAATTAGATGATTTCTTGTAGGTATAAAATGATGTGTTGCAGGTGCCCAAATGGTTACCACCCAAGAAGGAGGTTAAGAAAAAGATATAAATATTTCCTAACTCCCCATTGCCAAACATTAGGCTATACAAGAAGCCCATTATAGAAGAAACTGAGGTGAAGAAATAGTTTTGACAACCGCTGGAACAGGGCATCATCGACCAAGTACTTTATCATATGGATCACCCATAATCATTGTGCCAAACAAGGATGAGACTTAGTAGATGTATATCGATTACAGGGCATTAAAAAGCGATTGGCCACTTGTTGACAGTGTTGGACCCACCAACATTCAGGGGATCACCTTGGTATGAAGTCCCAACTAGACCCCACACTGTTTGGTGTGGAAATCCCATCCGGTATGTTGGCCCAACTACCATTGTATTAGTGATTTGCCTTAACTCTTGCTTGTCAGCACAAGAGAGTGGTTTGCTTTGTCTTCGAGAAGTGAGGTTCACGTGCTTGATGAGTGTAAGTGTGACTTGTGTCAATAGTTCTTTCACTGTAAAGGGAGAGGGTGGGAGTGAGTCCCAAGTTGGTTGGGATGAAGTCCCAACTTGGCTAGGAACGCACAACACAATAGGACATGCACAACTTCCGGAGGAGAAGTCCACATGGATGTGGTAGTCACAACACACAAGGTAAGATAACATGTACAACACTTAGTGGTCGAGTCCACATGAGTGAAACGGTTGTTACAACAAGTTTTATGTGAAAGGTCTGTATGATGTCCGAGAGAGTAGTCTACATGGGTGAGACAACATTAACAGCATATACAACACATTTCCATTAATAGATTATGTATTACAACAAGTGAAATAGTTCAGATGTAGAACACAGATTAAAGCAACATGAAGCAAAAGTGTTAAAGACTAGTCTTACAACAGATACAATACATGTGTGAAAATGTGATGGCCTGTTAGAAGGCTTCTGAATTAAGTGAAATTTCCAAGACACATCGTTACACCATACATCACTAACCCTGAGCACAGGGTGTTGGAACCACTACTTACTCGTCAAAGGAAATACTATAGACTCTCTTGGCTATTTGGGAGGAGCTGAGGTGAAAAATTCCTTTCCATGTACAAATGAGGGGGTATTTATAGCCAAGGTTGAAATTAACCCTTATGGTTGTTTGACTACACTCATGACTATTTAACTTCGATGACTTTTCAACTTTGCATGGCTCTTTGTACAACAAATGGGTCTATTGGACATCCATGTTATATTACATTGATTTAAAACATAACCCATAGTGGGGATGTGGACGACATGACTCAACATGAAAGTGTCAGTACATTCGTGCTACTGTTAGAGTGCATGTCAAGCTAGAGTGATGCTTGGTAATGAGTATCTTAATGCTATATCACAAATTTACCTCTGCATGAAAAAGTGCGCGATGTCTTCGATGGTCTTTGGTTCACTTGATGAAGCTTCGGTATGTTGTTCCTTGCTTGCATGTTGGAAGGCTTGACAGGCTCATCTATTCATGAAAGGTGCATGTTCGTCCGTTCTTCTGTCCATGATCACATCTTGCATGTTTTCTCATCTGTTCGTCCATGAACATGTCATTGCATGACCCTCCATTCGCGAGCACATCTCTTCACATGCATTGTTCGTTCATCCACTGGTGAACCTGTCCTTCTGCATGTGCTCCCTTTGTTCATCACTTTCATTGTCATGCCATGTTTTTTAGTGTACCTATGCCTACAGTCACTCATGATGAGACGAAATTCAATCCAAAACCTCCTAGTCTACCATGACACATGACCATTTCATAGTAGGTGACCAGGAGAGGCTGCAAGGTCGCGAAGTAGGATGATGGCTCTGGGCACTATTGATGAAAACTGTGCAAGAGTCATTACATGATGGAGATGGGAAATCCAAGTCAACAGTGACTGTCCATGAGGTTTGGCTTGGCTGGAAGACAAAATTACACAAATTTTTGGAGGGATAGTCTGGGCTTCAGGAAGGCAAGGTAGGTAGAATCTGTGTAGTTTCCGTAATGAGCAGTCAGTAGGGGATGGAAGGAAAAATTTACGCAATTTTCTGGAGGAACTGCCCAAGCTGTAAGGAGGATTAGCAGGAGAATATTGCACAGTTTTTTACAGGAACTGCATAGGAGCCTAGCAACCAAAACTACACAATTCCCAGAGGGAACTCGCAATTGGCTATTGTGATGAAAATGAGAACTTGGGGGTTGCCCAAGATCCCAATTCCTTTAAAAAAGTCTCGAACCTGGGCCTATGGTTATGGCCCACAAGCCTAAACGGAAGTGTTTAAACTGAAATCCCTTTCACTCATAGGCGTGCACATTCATTAAAATCGAGCATCCCCACTCTGGTGTAGAATTTCACAGCGAACCCGCAAGGATCTCGGAAGGTTTCAGGACTCCCATGCTCATGGATAACAGTTGAGAAACGCACGATCAGGGGGTTCTGTACGGCGACTGCCCGAAGGAAATCGACGCAAGTAAGATGAGAAATGTCATGGGTCATCTCGAAAAAAACCTTTGCGCTAGCTCCTCTAGCATGAACAACTCTCTCCGTCACACGTTCCCTATCGTACTGTGCAATCTTCTCCTCCAGGTAATAATCCTCCAAAAGGATAGGACCTCTTGAGCCGATGGTTAATGAGGAATTGTTATTCCATAGGAGAATTGCACGCGCTTGAGGGACGGTACTTGTAAGGATACGTTTCTGCCGAAAAAAAACAGAAGGTTTACGCTAATACGCAAGAGCCCGTACGAGGATCGATCCCTCTTTAGTAAAAGTTATGATCATAATCCTCAAGAAATGCAAGAATATAGCCTTCATTTACAATATTCCCAAAGGCCAGATCGTCAAATGCATTTATATATCTACACAGGCGTACAATCACATAAACAGATAAAAGATATTTTAGATCGCCATCAATCCACGGGTGATCGATAGTCGATCAGTAACCTTACTAGGCAGAATTAATTTAACACACACCGGCATACACAACAATAGAACGTATTTCATATATTAGACATAACAATTACATACTAAGGCCTTTCAGCCTTAGAAACGAGCTCTAGCTCGACTACATCTTGTCACTCACAAAATTCCTCACAAACAGATATCCGTACACCCCTATGGTATTACAATTATATAAGAATTTTAGGAAGGATCAATCCTATTCTCTCCTTATTTTCTCCACAAAAGCTTCATGCATGCACGCTTTAAATCTGCTTTATCATTTTCAAATCTATTTTTCTGCTTTAAATCATGCTTTTCTTTTGTTTTGATCCTCTGGTCCAGTTTGCTTGCTTTGTTGCTGGTTGCTCCCACATTAGACTCCCGAGGCACAAAAATTTATGACCTCCTCATCATAAGCTTCTCCTGGCCTTTAGCAATTTTATCCACTCCATTCCTTCACTAGAACTTTGTGAGCTGCAACCAAACTCTACAGTAACAGCCTCCTCTGTTACAGGATACCTCACCAAGCCCTCCGCACTCGGTCTTTTGGCATCCTTCTCTAGGTTGCTGCAAATCTTCTCACCTTTCGCTGCTGCCATCTGCACAATAGCAAGACCATAAACTCTCCATATTTAACACAACTGTACCTCTTTCCACTTCTACTCACATTCTTCTTTTTTCTCTCAGGAATCCTTTCCCTACTCTGATACCAACTGATGAAAATGAGAACTTGGGGGTTGCCCAAGATCCCAATTCCTTTAAAAAAATCTCGAACCTGGGCCTGTGGTTATGGCCCACAAGCCTAAACGGAAGCGTTTAAACTGAAACCCCTTTCACTCATAGGTGTGCACATTCATTAAAATCGAGCATCCCCACTCTGGTGTAGAATTTCACAGCGAACCTGCGAGGATCTCAGAGGGTTTCAGGACTCCCACGCTCATTGCTAACAGTTGAGAAACGCACGATTAGGGGGTTCTGTATGCCGGCTGCCCGAAGGAAATCGGTGCAAGTAAGACGAGAAATGTCATGGGTCATCTCGAAAAAAACCTTCACGCTAGCTCCCCTAGCATGAACAACTCTCTCCGTCATGCGTTCCCTATCGTACTGTGCAATCTTCTCCACCAGGTAATAATCCTCCAAAAGGATAGGACCTCTTGAGCCGATGGTCAATGAGGAATTGTTATTCCATAGGAGAATTTCACGCGCTTGAGGGACGGTACTTGTAAGGATACGTTTCTGCTGAAAAAAACAGAGGGTTTACGCTAATACGCAGAGCCCGTACGAGGATCGATCCCTCTTCAGTAACAATTATGATCATAATCCTCAAGAAACGCAGGAATATAGCCTTCATTTATAGTATTCCCAAAGACCAGATCGTCAAACGCATTTATATATCTACATAGGCGTACAATCACATAAACAGATAAAAGATATTTTAGATCACCATCGATCCACGGGTGATCGATATTCGATCAGTAACCTTACTAGGCAGAATTAATTTAACACACACCGGAATACACAACAATAGAACATATTTCATATATTAGACAGAACAATTACATACTAAGGCCTTTCAACCTTAGAAACGAGCTCTAGCTCGACTACATCTTGTCACTAACAAAATTCATCACAAACAGATATCCGTACACCCCTATGGTATTACAATTATATAAGAATTTTAGGAAGGATCAATCCTATTCTCTCCTTATTTTCTCCACAAAAGCTTCATGCATGCACACTTTAAATCTGCTTTATCACTTTTAAATCTATTTTTCTGCTTTAAATCATGCTTTTCTTTTGTTTTGATCCTCTGGTCCAGTTTGCTTGCTTTGTTGCTGGTTGCTCCCACATCATATTGGGTCACTGTCAGCCAAAACTACACAATTCCCATAGGGAATTGGTTGTTGGTTATTGGGTCACTAGCAACCAAACCTGTGTAATTCCCAGAAGAAACTGGCAGTTGGCTGCTAGGTCACTGGTAACCAAAACTGCCCAATTCCCAGAGGGAACTTGAAGTTGGCTACTCGGTCACTGGCACCAGAAACTATGCAATTCCCAGAGGGAACTAGAACTTGGCTATTGGGTCATTGGCAGTAGAAATTGTGCAATTCCTGGAGGCAATTGGCATTCTGCTGCTAGGAGTTGCTGGTGAGGGAAACTGCACTGATTCTAGTAGGTCAGCCTGCTAAGAATCTCTCTGCAATTTCTGAGTCGAGTGGACTACTAGGTAGCGAAAGGGCTTCTCATGAAAACTACACAATTTCATGGATGAGTGGCTAATTGAATTTGAGATTACTGACTGGGAAAAGTAAGAAATTCTATGAGGGAGACAGAGACGGGCACTTGGTGTATGTCTAACCTGTCTACGTAATTTCCTCTGTCAGCTGAGCAGGTAAGGTTAGTGGCCTCTGCATAATTTCTAAGGGGAGCCAGGCCTAGGGTGACTACCAGGTCTGACTGTCTGGGTGTTTATCATGAAAGTTGATTGTATTTCTTGTGGGTAGCGTAGCTTGAAAAGACTTGCTTGGTGCTTCTGCATTGTTCTAGTTGACAGTCGATCGAGTTGATGGTGGGTTGATGGTTCATCCATTAGAGGGGAGTCGAATCATCCGAACTTTATAAAAATTACTAAGTGTGTGAACAATTGAAAGATGCATAGGTGATCATGCAAACACACACTCTCATGACTTGACGATGAGATGACTCAAACCATCCAAACACACATGTTCAACATGACTAATCGATTTGCAAGTGGTAAGCATGAAACTCTTGTTTGATCATTGATTGATCATGACAACAATTGTGCGGTAGTGAATGTGACTTCATGGGTGAGTGTGACAGATGCTTTCATAGCAAACACCACAAGTGCACACAAAGCGAATACTTTGAGTATAACTAGAACATGGTCGCAAGCATGACTTCGACACCAGCATGTAGAAACTTGAATGTAATGAACAAGCAAGGTGGATATAAAGACTCCCATGGCCTCACGGAGTGAACTTGAGGTTGTGCATTCATCGAGCGAAACTCTCAAGGGAGGCTCTAAAATTGGGTGCAGGCCAATATTTTGGAGGGTGGTTATAGCTGCTACAACACTTGGTGACACACTGGTAGAACTCCAGCTTCTCTGTTTTGGTTCATGGCTAGCACACGGCCTCGTTCTTTCAGGGAGTATTGAATCACTGTGTGGGTTGCATCAGCTTTCCCACTTACCCCATGTTCATACATGGTTCACCCTTTGCCAGCTGAATGAAACACAATCAAAAGTTCAGCTTGATCTCAGTGTTTCGAATTTGGGCAAGGTAGTTGAGCTCATGAGTTGAATATTTTTAGAGTATAAGTTTTCATCTCTGATGTTGATCCACTGCTAACAGGCCTGGCCAGTACCTCAATGGAGTCACATAGGAACACACACATTTCTCCACTACCAGAAAGCCTGGTCAATTCCTAGGTGGAGTTGCATGCTTCACCTCTCTACGTAGGAAGCCTTTCTCTTCTTTCAGCTTCGTAATTTTCTTTTTCAAGAGAACTATGCATAAGCACTTATTTATTTTTGGGGTGGAAAAGGGATCCAGACTTACTGAGAGTAGAAGAGGTTGTTCCTTCAGAGAATCATGTAAGATCTCTGACAAAGGTTTTCTCATTTAGGATTTCCCCTTCTCTGTTTCTACTAGTTGGATGGGCTTGAACACATAGAGAAGAAGGTTGAGTATAGGCATGGGGCTTCCCAATGTGGACACAAGTTCATGATTGGACCAAAACTTCCCTTGTAGATGGTTCTTATTTTCTCTCGAGACTTCATCAACCGAAATTTACAACCGAGCACAGAGAAGACAGACACAAGATTGGCCAAGTGCTATAGTGTCACAAGTTTCTTCAAATTTTAGCCACATACTCTATTAGAAGCCAAAACGTAGTAGTTGGCAACACTTATTTCCGGAAAAAAAATAGTAATATATCAAACAAACAAAACAAATGTGAACAAAAGTAGTAATAAGAATCAAACAAAGTAAAAACAAAGATAATAAGCAAAGCAAGCAAGATGAAAATAACAAGAAACAAGGAGAATATGTACACGGCATCGGTGCGGACTGGCCTATTGAAGGTAATTCTTTAGATGTTGGTCATTGAAAGGAAGGTTTTAAATCCTCCCATCAAATGATATCAAGTGATATGTGTGTGGACCATCTTCTCGCAGACTAGTGCAAGTCCACCAGGCTCCAATACAAGAACCTGGTGGTATTCCAAAAGACCTTTAAGTGAAGACAACATCATTGTTTTAGGTACTGTGTGCAACATGGGATTGAATGATGGCATGGGGTAGTTTTTTTATTTCGAGAATAGTTCAAGTTTCTGAAATCAATGCAAAAGTGGACTTCCTGGGATTTCTTACATGCGGAATTTAAATTGGAAAACCAAGTATGATGATGAACTTTGCAAGTAATCCAATCATCCAAAATGTTAGTCATTTTTCCTTTTATAAGGAGTTCAAACAACGTGTCTGTGTGACTTGGTATTTCTTGCAATGGCTTGTATCCTCCTTTAACTAGAATCCCATGTTGAATTTCTCATTTGTTGTGTGTACTCAGGTCATCATCTACCCATGTCGATCCATCCTGGTACTATTCAGTCAAGCGGTCAAATATTTGTTGCTACTACGGTGTGTAGCTTGTACCAATATTGTTTATCTTTGGATCATGATAGGTTTCTAGGTTTCTATGTTCGCTCATAGTGGTAGTCCTATGGGTCTCATTATTTCTTGGCCTTTGACAAAAATTCTACAAACCATAGAGCTTGTTGAGGGAAACCCCACCCTCAGGAGTGAAGTTACCTTTCTTTCCCTCGGCTGTAGTTTTTAGGGTCTACTCATGCTTACCTTCATCAATTGTTATGTCCTTGAAATCATCAACATTGTCTGCGAGGTACAATATCACTTTGAGTGTTCCTACATTGAGGATGATGGTCCTTTGTAAGCTCAGCATGAGTGCTTCATACATAGCAACATTATTTATGCACTTGAACTTGAAGCAGATGGAGATCATGCATTGTTTGTTGTTTTGGATGGTTGAGATACACTCAGTCATTGAGCCATCATGTGTCTCTGATTCATAAAAATCTATGGTCCACACCTTATCCATACACGAACCTTTTGGCATGCTAGTACTACTGCTACTATTGTTGCTACTACTACTGCTAGTATCAGTACAATGAGTTGTACAAGTTTCATTACCATCAGTTGGGCAAGGAAGGAGTCCCAACTATGTGTCTAATGAGGTTGGAGTTGGCTGTGCAGGTTAACACTCCAATGTTGTTTCCAGGAGGCAGTTTCCAAACATGAGTTCTACAAAGGCCAACGGTTCATTCTCGCCATTGAGGGGAGTGACATTATGCTTCATGTACCTCTCGGACTATACCCGCATTTGCTTGAATTCTCCCTTGCATGGAAGCCACATGTGAGAGCAGTCTATAGAAAAATATCCATGTAGCTTGTTGGACCAATCTCTGCTGAGTAGTAGATCGTATGCTTCCAGTATGTCTACAACCACTACGTTGATGCATTGGTCGACTCGCCCATCATGAGATAGTCATATGATCACGTCTCATAGCTCACTAATGGCTGGTACCAATGTTTGATCAAGTTGGATGATTCACGTGGATGTTTCGCTCAATCTTGCATTGATATTTTTTGCAATGGGGAGTGGCATGGCATTAGTTGTTACGTCGGAATCAACCAGACAGTTGTGAACATTGTAGTTGAAAATTTCAAAAGATAGTAGGAATGGGTGGTAACTTGGTGTGTTTATTCCATCCGGAGTGTATTCAACACATTGGAAAGTGATCTGGGAGGTGTGCTTTCTCCCTTGTCGGTAGAGGTTATGCTGTCTATTGTTGTCTATCCTAGTGCGTGAAGCAGGATATCTCACTAATTCTAGATCTTAGCCAACTCGAACATACTGATTTTTGCTCGATTTTTTTAAATGTCATCAACAATGTTGTAGTCCAGAGCTGGTAGACTTACTAAGGTGTCTAGGGTAGAATAGATGTTTGTGTTGTCCGACAGAGTTTTTTGGAGTTTGCTACTCATGGAACTACTCTTGTCCATCATTTTCTTCCCGAACTTGTTTTGTGTTTTCTGCTTTGGGGCGACCAATGGATCAACCTTCCTTATCAGCAACCTAATCTTCTCTTACTTTCCCCAAGTGTAGGGGGAGCCACTTTACTCCTAATATTGTAATGATCATTTTGTCTTGGAGGACGCTTCTCAGTATTTGTCTTCGACACTGCTTGTGGGCACTAATATGCGTTCACCACATGCCCAGAACTTGATGCTTCAACAGGTGAAATACCTTCGTCATTATCTTTGTCACACTACTTCTCCTACATACCAGTCTCTGCATTGAGTGTATGACTATATACTAAGTTTGCAAATCACTTCCAATCTGAATAGAAGTTCTAGGGGTAATGTTCTTCATGGAACAAACAGAACTCATGATCTGCGCACTAATCGACATTGAAGACAGAGCTATATGTAGTTTTTTGAGTGGACCAGTTGTTGCTTGATGAGTTCCTTCCTTGTCTCTTTCTAGGCATATGGCCTTTTGCAATTGTGTTTGTTTTCTGTTGCTTAAGCTTGGACACTTCCATTCTTAAGTTCTTAATGAGTCGAGTGAGGGTTTCAATATCATTTGCTTCCTTGTCTCTACCCTTGCTCATCATCGCTTGGGACTTCCATCTCATGTCTTTGGATTCCTTTGCTAGTTCATCATCCTTGATAACTCCAATAACACACAAGTCTTTTTCGACAACAATAACCTCTTCACGGTCTTCCAAGAGTGTTGGTTTCACATCTCGCTTGACGAACTGTGCAATGATGGTCGGTAGTGCAGACGTGTAGTAATCAACAGTGATGGAGTCATGAGAGTTGGTGTCTACCACAAATTTTTTCAATACGTGTGTAAACCTCTAGTTGAAGTCTTTTACCTTTTCTTTCCCCTCCATCTTCAAGCTACCCAATTCTTTCAATAACATAGTTGGGGTCTTGTCATCAACAAAATTTTCAAGGAACATGCATTTGAATGCACCCGAGTTTTGTATGGAGTTTGGTGGAAGATTGTGATACCATGCAGTTGCACAACCATCCGAGGTACATCGGAATAATCTAAAATCTATGTCATCATGCAATACCTCAAGGGTCTACAGCTACACGTAGAAGTTGTCCAAATGATTTTCTGCCTTCACTACGTTGTCAGGGTTGAACTTGATGTTCATTCTCTCCGTTTGCTTCGGCATCTTATGAAAAACAATCAAGAAAGCCAATGGTCCCTGAGTCATCTCCCTGGGTCATCCATCTCTTCCTCTAATTTGTCCTCCTCCTCTCTTTCAGAGTCTAATGGTTCTGTCTCTGAGTCTATTGATTCGTCTCTACCTCTACCGCCTCCGCAACCTTCCCCACCGCCTCCTACACTGGATTCTGATCCCAAGATCACAAGATTACCTTGTTCATTGTTCAGGAAGATCAAAGGTTCCTCTCTGTCTTCAATAGCTTCTTCTAGACCTTCAAGTGTGGCGAGGACTTCTTCTTCCACTGATGATACAACAACTCCTGCAGGAGTGGCTTTTGGCTTCCTAGATGCGTGTGGAAGATGTTGTCTATCTCGAATCAATCTCACTACTTTCGCGAACTGGAGAGTGATGTCATGGACAGAGTAAAGATGATGATATGAAATCTTGTGCTCATTCCTGGAAGGTGAGGAGTAACCAACTCCAGAGTCGTGTGTAGGTGAGAGGGAGTGCGGGTTACTGCCTTGACCATATGGTTGATGAATGAATGTGAGGGGATATTCAATCATATACAATTGGCGTCCCTCCTTCTAGTGCCATAAATGTTGATGTTCCTGGACCTACCAACATTCATGGGATCACCTCAGTATGAAGTCCCAACTAGACCTCACACCGTTTGGTGTGGGAGTCCCATCCAGTATGATGGTTGATTGCCATTGTCTTAGGGATTTTTCTCAACTCTTGCTGGTCAGCACAGGAGAGTGGTCTTCTTTGTCTTTGAGAAGTGAGGTTTGCGTGCCTGGTGAGTGTAAGTGTGACTTGTGTCAATGGTTCTTTCACTGTAAAGGGAGAGGGTGGGAGTGAGTACCAAGTTGGTTGGGATGAAGTCCTGACTCGACTAGGAACACACAACACAACAAGACGTGCACAACTTCCGGAGGAGCGGTCCACATGGATGCGGCAGTGACAACACCAAAGGTAAGATAACATGTACATCACTCAACAGATGAGTCCACAGGGGTGAAATGGTTGTTACGGAAAGTTTTATGCGAAAGGTCTGTCCAATGTCTGGGAGAGTAGTCTACATGGGTGAGACAATGTTAATAACATATACAACACATTTCCATTAATAGATTACGTATTACAACAAGTGAAATAGTTCAGATGTAGAACACAACTTAAAGAAACATGCATTACAAGTGTTAAAGATTAGTCTTACAATAGATACAATACATGTGTGAAAATGTGTTGTCCTATTAGCAGGCTTCTGAATTAAGTGAAATTCCTAAGACACATCGTTACACTATACATCACTAACCCTGAGCATGTGGCATTGGAGCCACTACTTACTCCTCAAAGGAAATATTACATATTCTCTTGGCTATGTGGGAGGAGTTGAGGTAAAAAGTTCATTTCCATGTACAAATTAGGGGGTATTTATAGCCAATGGTGAAACTGACCCTTGTGGTTGTTCGACTACCCTCATGACTATTTGAATTCCATGACTTTTTGACTTTGCATGACTCTTTGTACAACAAATGGGTCTCTTGGACTTCCACGCTACATTACATTGATTGAAAACATAGCCCATAGTAGGGATGTGGACAACATGACTTATGACATGAATCGACATGATAGTGCTGGTACATTCATGTTGTTGCTGGAGTGCATGTCGAGCTACAGTGTTGTTGGGTGATGGATGTCTTCAGGGTGTATCAAAGCCTCACCTCTGCATGGAAAAGTGCATGATTTCTTCGATGGTCTTTGGTTCGCTTGATGAACCTTTGGCATGTTGTTCCTTGCTTGCATGTTGGAAGGCTTGATAGGCTCATCTATTCGTGAAAGGTGCATGTTTGTCTGTTCGTCTGTCCGTGAGCACATATTGCATGTTTACTCATTTGTCCATCCGTAAACAGATCTTTGCATGATCATCTGTTCATGAGCACATCCCTTTACATGCATCGTTCATTCATTTGTTGGTGAACTTGTCCTTCAGCATGTGCTCCCTTCATTAATCCCTTTCGTTGTCATGCCATGTTTGATAGTGTACTTATGCTTGTAGTCACTCATGACGAGATGACATTAAATCCAAAACCTCCTAGTCTACCATGACACATGATGATTTCGGATGTAGGTGACCGAGAGAGGCCACAAGGTTATGAAGAAGGATTATGGCTTGGGGAACTATTGATAAAAACTATGTAAGAGTCACTACATGATGGAGACGGGTAATCCAAGTCGACGATAACTATCCGTGAGGTCTAGATTGGCTAGAAGGAAAAATTGCGCAAATTTTGTGAGGGACATTCTGAGTTGTAGGAAGGCAAGGTAGATAGAATCTGCACAGTTCCTGGAACAAGCACACAGTAGGGGATGAAAGGAAAAATTTTCACAATTTTCTAGAGGAACAGGTCGGGCTGCAAGCATGATCCACAAGCAAAGATTGTGCATTTTTTGGGAGGAACTACCTAGAATCCTGGAAACCAAAGCTGCGCAATTCCCAGAGGGAACTAGCAGTTGGCTATTGGGTCACTAGCAACCAAAACTGCACAATTCCCACAAGGGAACTAGCAGTTGGCTGTTGGCTCACTAGCAGCCAAAACTTTGCAATTCCCATAGGAAACCTGCAGTTGGTTGCTAAGTCACTAAAAACCAAAACTGTACAATTCCCATAGGGAATTATTAGTTTGTTGCTGGGTCATTGGCAGCAAAAACTATGCAATTACTAGAGGGGACTAATTGTTGGTTGTTGTGTCACTAGGAGCAATTAAGATTTCACTATTTATTCTAATTCAAAAGAAAAAATAGAGAATGATAACTTTTGAAAACAAAGTGAAATAAAGCATATTCTGAATTACTCTTTTTTGTTTATCATTTAGATGTGAAATAGAGATGATATAATAAAAAAAGAAAACTTTAAAACATAAGGTATAGAGGACTTATTGATCTAGTATTTGCTTCAAAAAATCTGTGAAAGGTCCCTTGCATTAATTATTTGTCCAGCAAGTCATGCGAAAGCTTGATCCAATCAGCACTTATATCAAAAAACTAGTATTACAGCATTGTATATGAATCCACCCAAAATACTTCAAATGAAGAAGTATTTATACTAATGGTAAACTGAAATATCTTTAAAAAATATCAAGATTAGTTTCACAAATATCTCCAACTGTTTACATTAATAGAACTTAAATAAAGGACATTCAAAACCAATGAAACTATTTGGCTCTATTTCTATGGATTTATGGTGAAAAACAAGAGAAAATCGAATTTGATAGTAACTCTTAGTTGATGATGAGGCATCCCAATCACTAACTGCATCCTTCCTTTGTGCATTCTGCCCCAGAAATTATGCAAACTTAGGGTCCAATGATTCAGTTGTATATCTCAATCCGAGATAGATATATAAAAATTGAAATATTTTATTGTAGATAAGTATGTTTTTGAGATAAACCTCTCTCTGTTTCCCAAAATTCCTCTCGAGTTGTTCCCAATATTCTCTGCAAAAAGATGTCAAAAACAAGACTTTTCACAAACTGAAAAATAGGCTGTGACGACATGCACTTATCTCCCTCTTGGTAATACCTGTGTAAACAGTGAGAGTGTTTTTTGTATCTTGTCCTGTTAGGAACAAAACCCTCTTCCCGTTTCACAAAATACTTCTTGGATTAGCCACAATATTCTCTGCAAAACTATGACTTAAACAGGAAATTTATGAAGAATGTACCATTTTCGCTCTAATTTCATCTTTTAACCTTAAACTTCTTTTGACTGTTTTTCACTTTTACTTTGGATAAACTTCATTGTAGCTAGTGAAAGTGTTTTCATCTTTGTTTAACCCTCAATGTATTCATGTTTACTTTTACTTTTTACTGTTTACTTTTTACTTTTACCGCTCTGTTTTTTCATTTTTCTTCACTTTGACATGAATCTGTATGCTATGCTTTGTAACTGTCTTCTTTGATGTTTATCTTCATCCTAGCTGATTTACTTGACTTGGTCTTCAATTTGATACTCTTTAACCCTGATACATTTTGATTGTTCTTTACTATGTCCTTTTACCTTCGCTGTGTAGTTTAGGTTTTTACTATCTATTTCAACAATAAATCCTTTTAATTCCATGTTTCCTTTGCTTGTCTTTTAACTGTATGTTTTATTTTCCATATCTATTTGAATATATTTGACAACAATCTTGGAGTAAACAGGTCTTATGACTAGTATTAAGACTGTTTATCCAAGGATGTGGCCTTCTGATCACCTGTAAAACAAAACAAATTATTAAGAAAGAATTGGTTTGCAGGGGAGGTCGAAAAGGTTTCACTTGAGCTTGAGAGGTTTGTGGAGTGAGTCTAGAATGATGTTTGGGAGGTAAACCATGCTCGAATTGGTTAACAGAGGCTTCAGGTGGCGCAGCTGGGTTACAAAGGGTTTTACTGCACAATCAGGTGAAAATGAGCAACACTAGGGTGTTTGTGTTTAAACAGGTAAATGGTCGATATTGGCGAGTAAGCTTTGAATGAACAGTGGATAAATGGTGCTGACTTGACGATGTGAAGTTTTCTCGTTAGTGGGAGCTGGTAAGAGGTATGCAATCACACCACTTTTGAGGCTAGGTGGTTTCGGGACGGGGGCAAGTGAGCATATACACTGTGCGACGCATGGCAAAGGTACGGGCGGAAAACCACCTGGTGATCGTGAGTTAAAGCATGGTCACCAGGGGGGGCACAATATCATCATCAACCGTTGGATGAAAAGGGAGTGATCGGACGGCGGATGGCCATTGGAGACGGTGGAACTTCATTTGTGGTGGGCCCAATGTAATTAACAATGTTTTAATCTTATCGGGGTTGTTATCACTCAAGTTGTCCCTAGGCTCCTAATAGGGATATGGCCGAGGTAACCACAAACCAATCTTTGGATTGCAGGTTCTAGCCCACCTGGAATCGGAGAGGGCTCTCTCTTTATGATTCAACTTTTGTTGATGATTTTCAGCTAGCTTTTTGGCTTCAAGGGAGTGTTGTTTGTGATTGGATGGAAGGTAGGATTCTCAGACAAAGAGGCAAGGTAAGGTGTGATAAGTTTCAAACCATTGGGCATGGAGTCATGGATTGAGGCTTTCTTGCGTTTTCTTGGTCACAAGGGGATACGGAGCGGAATAGCTACACAGGATACAATTATCAATCAGCTGAAAGTATGGTAGGAAAATCAGGGATGAAAGGCAAAGGAGAATCATTTCATCATGCTGAAAAAAGAGGAGAAATGGATGAATGGGATCTAGGAGCGATTAAGAATTCCTAAACATGCATTCATATGTGAAAGAAACAGCGTAAACAAGATCATTTAAGTATACATGCTCATAGCTATTTCTGAAGAAAACATCGAGAAATGCAAAAATTGAACTTAAGGTGTCATGGAACAAATCTTAAGCTATTCTTTTTTCCTGCAATTTAGAAGGCAGAACAGTGGTAAAATACATAAAGTAAACAGAGGAGAGAAACACTTATTGAATCATGTAGAAGCACAAGAATTCCGTAATCATTCCTTGGCCAAGAGAAAACATCAAGTAGTTTCGCAATCCATGCTTTCAACAATATTTGATTATGGAAATTATGACAGTTACAGTGTGAGTCTCTGCTCGGAGACAATGCTGGAAAGAAGACTGACCAACAACTACTACCAACCAACCAAC
>APFE030565893.1:18303-54669 GCA_000404065.3 Pinus taeda | reverse complement strand
AAAATAGATATGTTATGTTATTGGCGGATATTTAAAAAAATGTTGACAAAGGCGGGTATTTAAAAAAATGTTGCCTCTGGGCCAATAAATCTTCTTCGTACCCACTCAAAAAATTTATGAAGAAAAATCTCTAAAGCAACTTAAAAAAACTAGAATCATGGCAATAAACCAGTTTGATGATTTTGTTAAAATATTACGTGCAAAAACATCAATTTACAATCTAATACCTTTATTCTGTACTGCTACATGAAAAAACATTAATTACGCCGAAGACGTTCCTTAGGGGAAGACTGCAACTCTGTACTCTGCACCACCATCATATCCAATACTAGATATTGAAACTTTTTCTACCTTCGGATCTAACTGTTTTAACTGTCAATTGAATCTTGATTTGTGTAACCACTCAACTGATTAATTTTTATTATAACCCATAAAAATATTACACATTGAATTGACAGGTTGTGTTTTTGGACTTCTCGAGATTTCAGTTCATATTGCAATTCGCAGGGTTGTTGCGAGTCTGTAAGCACATCTTGATTAAGGAATTGCAAATTGTTTCATATTCCGCAGATTGATTTATTTTTTGTGAATCATTGACAAGAAAAGATTAAGAATTGAGTTGGGTTCCATGTTTTTCCATTATCTGTTAGTATTGACAACAAATTAGTAATGTTTTTTATGTAAATTGTAATTAGGTGGTTGCATATCGAGTAGTCGATTATGTAACAATAGATATCGGTTATGTAACGATAGATGTAACGATAGTTATGATATAAAACTAATTCAGTTCAGATTCAGTTTCATATCTTGGCTTTCATGGCGAGGGTTCTTGTTCCTTGTTTCTTTCATCTGTCTTTTTCTACATTATCAAAATTGGACGATGGAAAATGATAATCAGACGGACCCAAAGCCTACACCAAGAGAAGGAGAGGAGATTGGAATCGTAGAGATGGTATTATTTCAGACAAATGAATGTTATCTTTACATGGTAAGGACAATATCAAACATGATCTTGTGTTTTTGGTCCTCAAACCTAATTTATCTGGCTTTTAATATTTTTAACTTCTATGTTTCATCTAATCTTTCCCAATTGCTATAATTGTGTAAATAATAATACCATAGGACCGGGAAATTACTAACATGAATTGCTTGAAATGTGGTCATGGAGTGGAAAAACTTATTGTAAATGCTATTGCTTTTTATATATGTTTCACTTGGGTTGATATTATGGGGGCATGGTGGATGACATGCCCTTCGTTCTTCTTTTCTACTGGGCCTGTAATGGTTTTCTTCAAATGTACATTCTACTGAAAAAATTACTATTGTTAAATAAGCAATTTATCCTCTGAAAATCTCAATAGATAAATTATTGAACACATAGACAAAATACCCTCTCTAATCCGCCACATGTCTGAATTTTCCGTGAAAATATCACTTTAATGTAGTTTTTCTTCATTGATTTGTGTCCATATCATAAGTTGGTTAGTGCACGAACTTTAAAGTATCATCCAACTAATGAAAGCAATAAGATGAACAATATCTCATCCTATTCTGTGATGAACAATATGAGTCTTTTTAGGAAGGAATTTTTTTACAGTAAAAGTGAATTTTGGATGAAAAATTGAAATGTCGACATCCATTTTATTTTTACTGGGTGCTCTCTGCAACAATAAGGACTTTGGGGGTCAGAATGGGTTCTTTTGGCCCGGTTGTGATGGGCCTGCTATATTATCCTCGAAATTTGGCGGACGTTACTTTTAGTACTAAGAAAGTAAAATTGGGAGAAATTCAATTAGTCATAGTCCAAATGATAATAACAATGGAATTTTGAAGAAAATGAATATGGAAGCAGCCCCAGGGAAAAATGTGGGTTCAGTCAGAAGGTCCAGGGTTTCCCAGGCGGCTTGCGAGTACATGTGGTGTGCACTTGTTCACTTCAAGAGGCTATGAGGTGCGATGAATTGATATGTTTGATGTGATCCAAGTATATTCAAAGGACATGACAACACAAGAAGGGAAGGAATGTTGGTTCCCAACTTCGTTGGAGGGAGTCTGGCCTACTTCAAATTGATTGCTTCTTTCTGAACATTCAACATTTTTCCATGGTTGATTCGTTATGCAGTCGTTGTCAAAATTGGCACTGTCCCTGACTCTTGCTGAAATTTGGAGACATATTGTTAAGAATCTTCAATGGAGTTTGATGCGTCAAGCGAATAGATGTTTTTGCATTTGTGGCACTTTTTTTAGAAATTTATTATTTGTGGTCTTGGTAAGAATTTTTAGAAATTGTAGTCTTCGCTCATTGGCGAGGTTGAGAGACTATTAATCCATCCACCAGGATTCTAGTTTCTCCTCTCACCTACAATACCTTCATATCTCAAAACAAGATTAAGCTAGGTGCCCGTTCTTGGGCAATTTTGGAAGAATAAATGCCATTTGTCACCTCTCACCCGCACTGCCTCAATCGAGGTGCAAGTTTTGGGGTGATTTTGATAGAATAGATGCCATTTAAACCAGACACTTAAAGGCAAAGGAAGCTTGTGTAATGTGGTGTAGCCCTGCACCTTGGGGCATCTTTTTAAAAAAGTCCCAATAAAACATGGTTGTGGTATTTAAAGAACCTGGTTGGTAATAGTCATAACCTAATTGTTTGACATTAAGATAGTAAAGCTCAGTGCTCAAAAGTAAACCTGTGCTTATTAGACAATCACATTCTCACCATGACTTATTTTTTATCATCACAGTCTAGATGCTAACATTTTTCCCACAATGGTCCATCTTCATAGGTCCAATTTTAATGAAATTAGACTTGAAGGTTGAAATGATCATAATCAACCTACATATTAAATTGGTGAGCATCCCAAAAACATAAATTGACATTAACTGAGAAAAATTGAAAGCATTCGAAACTATAATTTTATTTTTTTATTTAAAAAAATATAGACCAACAGCTTCAAAGAATCACATTGCCATATAAAGATGAAAAAACACTGGTATATAAGATGTATAGAATGCCAAATGATACATCAAAATCAATACTGAACCTTGATGATTGTATAGACCAAAAGTGAATAACCAATTGTTGATGGTACTGGACCCGCACATTGCCATATAAAGATGAAAAAACACTGGTATATAAGATGTATAGAATGCCAAATGATACATCAAAATCAATGATGATTGTATAGACCAAAAGTGAATAACCAATTGTTGACGGTACTGGACCCGCACATTGCCATATAAAGATGAAAAAACACTAGTATATAAGATGTATAGAATGCCAAATGATACATCAAAATCAATACTGAACCTTGATGATTGTATAGACCAAAAGTGAATAACCAATTGTTGACGGTACTGGACCCTCCAACACTTAGGGGATCTCCTCGATATGAAGTCCCAACTAGACCTCACACCATTTGGAGTAGGAGTCCCAACAATGGTGTGTTAATGATCTGCCTTGGTTGCAATTACGCATAGAGTGGTGCATAGTGTCTTTAGTGAGAACAAGTGTGTGTGATCTTGTCGAGGGTCAAGTGCGATGCATGAACGATTCCAACACAAGAAGGGAAAAGAGAGTGAGCCCTTTAGAAGCCTATAATAGTACGCAACTTAAAAGGAACACACGTGCATAATGACATAACAGAATAATATGCATAATAGTCCATAAGTTAAGGTGAAGAATTAATATAACAACACGTATTCAACAAAGTCCATACAAATTCAAACGAAATAGTTCATAAGCATGAGTGTAATTTAAATAACACATTGAAAATACAACAAGAATAGTCCTACTATATTCACAACATATGCATGAAAGTGTGCCAACTCTCAGTTTAATTAAAAGTGAAAATTCCAATTGTACATACACCATTGATGCACACTAGCCTCAATAGTGGAACATTAAAGTTAACAACACCTGCTCCTCTAAAGAAGTATACTCTCTCTACACTATGGAGAAGCCAAGGCTCTCACAAAAAATCCCAAGCTCTTCTTAAGCCTAAGCCTAGCCAAAAGCTTGGTTACCAAAAGCCCTTTACATGAGTTACGAGGTTTTATTTATAACAAGAGAGGGTGATGCTTCAAATTCCCTTTGTGACCTTGGGACTACCCTCATGACTCTTCAACTTCTTCACAAAATGACTCATTATATCTCATCACGCCTCTTCATATTCCAATATTGACACTTGGAATTTCACTTACAACATAATTACAAATAATATTACAATTTACACTTGTACCCATATAAGAAAAAATAGGGTAGAGACAACTTGACAACCTAACAAGACAAAATACTATGATGTGTGAGTTTGGGGAAACTCTAGCTCAACAAATTCCACATGATGCTTCTTGATCACATATTGGTGCCAAGCTTGGTACTGTGCAATGGTATCCCCAAACAATTTAATGGTCTTTGGATGGAAGTGGACTCTTGCCTCCATGGCATCCAAGTACAATGATTTTGAACTAGTTTCAGCCTCCTTCTATCTCAACTTCTCCAAGTACTCTTCGATCTCCTTCCTAACCTACTTCCTAGGTTTAGCTACTAATGAGATGTTGTGTGCATTCACCAAGACATCCAAACTGTTGTATAACCATAGATATGAGGCCTGAATAATACCAATGAAAGAGGAAAGCTTCCTATTATTTTGAATCAACATTCAAATCTTTTCTTTCTCCAGCTGTATCTGTGGCTTCTTTTTCTTTCCCAAGTTAAGCTGTGCCCCTTTTTATCACATTGTCCGTTCCCGCACAGATGCAATGGTAGCTTGTATATTCTTGAGAGTTTGACAGTATTTTTTCTTCTACTGCAAACCATGCAAGCGAACTACTGCCTTATGTACGGTAATGTGCTCCTCATAGAGGTCCCAGGTGGTCTCTCTATGTGTTGATACTTCAACAAGTATCATTGTTCTCGTTTCCTCCAAGTGGACCTCTGCAGAAGCTACATTCTGTGCTATTGCGCAGATCTGTTCTACCTCTTGCCTGGTATCCTGTAAATCCTATGCCAATTTCTTATTCCCGACCATCAAATACTGAGTGTTTGATCGTTCTGCACCCGCAAAGGCCACGTTGGATTTATCAATGACATTTGGATTGTTCCTGGTGTCTGCCACTATCACCCTTTCTTTAACGAATGCAGGCGAGCCGATGCCATCTAGAAAATCCTTTCTTTGTGTTTGCACAACCTTCTTCTATATTTCATCATATGACATATTGTACAATCCCACTACTGGATCATCATCAAGAGGAACAATTTCCCCTTCCTCGGTTGGAGCTAACTCTGCTGCTGTTGGTGATGAAGACGAAACTATGACCTGTGGTGTGCTTGGCATCAAACTAACATCTTCATTTTGCGGCCCCAATTCTATCTCCATGTCATCGATATCAATCAATTCTTCAATTTGCTAAGCAAGATCCTTGTCTTGCATATGTTTTCTCTTCTCCTTTGCTGCTGGCCAGTTCTATTTGTGTTGTTTAGCTTGCTTTTGTGTTGTTTCCACTGCTATTGTGCATTTCCTTTCTTCTTCTTCCTGCTTTTTCTTATCTTCCTCCATTCTGCTCCTTTGAGCTTCTCTCTTCATTCTTCTTCCTACAACCTTTGTTTCCTCTTTTCCTCACTTACTAAATCTGCTTTCATAACAAGATGATCAACTTTCATTTTGCGGATTCTTTCCTTCCCTGGACTGTAAGATGATGACATATGCACATGGGAAGGATGGATACCTGCATGCAATCCTGTGTAAACTCGAATTTTGAACATTGATGTAAACCTACCCGTCCTCTAGATCTTCTTTGAAGCTCCTTACTAAAAATATTCCTTAACCTTGTGTGATGTTAGATCTAAATCCTTTTCTACAAACATTTGAGTGTCCGCATACACTAGCAAGTCCAGTGGTGCTTGCTCAACTGCTTCCCCAATATTGCTCTCAGGGGTATATTTTGAAGCAACTCCCTTGGATGCCATGGTAACAGTTACTGTTGGAGAGAAGTGCTCAACAACTATGGTATGTGTGGGATAGAAAAAGAACTCATGGAAATCAAACATTAGATTTTGCAAATATAACTTCAAAGCATGATCAAGCAAAAAAATAGGCAACTAGTGAGAATGATTGTGTAATTTCCATGAACAGGTGAAGGGGACTGGCTATGGGCACTTTGCATTGCATAATCGCAATAGCCAAGGGTGCAGCCTGAGGCTTGAGACTGCACAATGTGTAGTTCAGCCTAGGAAGAGATTGGGAGAGACTACACATTGCACAATATTAGTGGCTAAGGGTAGCAGAATGAGCCCTCGAAATGCGCAATGCATAGTTGGGCTAGTCTATACTATGCAGTCCGTAGCCTCAGAGCCCAAGCTCTTAGCTTGAGCCTTAGGATTGCGTAGTGCCCAACTAGGCAAGGTGAAAACTGGTTAAGGAAAGTGTAGATCTACTCGATGAAGGTGTGAGAAACAAGAAGATCTGAGTGATGATGTGAGCTTGAGTGAGGATCTAACTAAATATAGATAAATCGATGTGAATGAAGTGTAGAAACTCAAAAAATGGAAGGAAAAACAAATATACGAGGAGAGTTGTCGAAACGACGACCATTGGTGCAAAAACCAAAAAACCAATGCGAGACTTGCGAAAGGCCAACAACAGCTTAAAATAACACTTCAAAAAGCTAAAATAAGTTGAAATTCCAACAACCATGAAGAGAAACAAGCAAAAGAACGCACACACAAGAGAAATGACAAAAAGCATCAGAAAAAGCGGCAAAAGGCGATAAAAGAAAAACTCACTGGGAAAAGTGACGATAACTCCACCAAAGGTTCTTTGATCTTCTTGGGAATGCTAGAAATCCAATATAGAATACACAAATGAACTCTAAAGGCATCAAATAACTAGATTTGAGCAAATTAGGGTTTATGATGCACATGCATAAAATCAAGGAAAAAGTGACACTTGGTGGAAACTTCTAAAAATAATGATGTGCCACCTTTGGGAAACTAATAATGAATCCCTATTTTGTAGGGATGTTTTTTTCACTTTTAGCTTTTGCTTTTTTTCTTTTTTTGAGAAACTTTCCATGCACACTGTCGAGAAATATTGCACAATTCTAGGGAATTGGGAAACTTTCCAGCTCAGTGCACTGCACAATTTTTGAGCTCAGTGAGGGATTGCATAGTTTTTGGGTTCACTGTTGGGATTCCTTCCATGATTACGTAGTTTATGAAATCAAGGCCAACTACTAATCTAAATTGCACAATTCCAATCATCAAGGCCAATTGGCCTCAAGGATTGCGTAGTTTCTGGAGGCAAGCCTAGAACTGATGTGTGACCAAGTCAGGAGGTTACCTAGAAAGACCAACTAAGTGTAAAATTAGCAACTCAAGCACAAATGAAAAAGATAAGTCTCAATCAAATAATGAGTACTTGAGAACAATACAAGATAAGCTCCCATGGATAGGAAGGAAGGATCCAAAATCGAAGCATAGGAAAACGTTTGGAGGGTGATTATAGCCGCTACAATGTTGGCGACACACTGGTAGAACTCTAGCTCTCTATATGGATCTTGTCTCATGAAAAACAAGTCTAAATTTTCCGAAATTATTTTTTAGTTCATTGATTGTCGTAGCTTCTTCACTTATCTTAAGTTAAAGATATAATACCTACCATTCTCTTCATCAACAACATACATACCAAGCTAAGTTAGATTGAGTTGTTTTGATTGGGGATGAGGAGTATATAAATGCACAAGTAAAAGAAAATGTTAGAGTCTTAGTTTTCGTCTTTGGTGTTCCTCCACTACCAATAAGCCTAGACAACATCCGACAAAGTCACTTTAGGGACACAAGCATTGCTCTGCTGCCAGTGAGCCTGGACGGTACCTCGACGGAGTTTCTTGCTTCATCTCTCTGCATAGGAATGATTTCTCTTATTTCTCCCTTTATTTCATTTTTCATTTTTATTTTATCAAAGAACTGTGCATAGACACTTATTTATTTCATGGGGGCGGAAGAGGGATCCCAACTTATTGAGAGCAGAAGAGGTTGTCCCTTCAGAGAAGGATTTTTGTAAACACCTCTGACATACTTTTATTTTATCAAAGAACTGTGCATAGACACTTATTTATTTCATGGGGGCGGAAGAGGGATCCCAACTTATTGAGAGCAGAAGAGGTTGTCCCTTCAGAGAAGGATTTTTGTAAACACCTCTGACATACTTGTTAAGGTATTACTCCCCTCCTTACTCTACTCGACTTAATTGACAAGGATTAATTGAAAATAAAAGACCAAGTAGAGTAGGTGGTTCTAGTTAAAAGTGCAAGGATTATGATTTCATTGTGACTTTCTCTAAAAGGAACACATTTTCCATCACAGTATCATCAACCAAAGAAATGAAAGATTCACATAAAGAGAGGGAATAAACATATAACCAAGCGTTGATAGTAGTGGAACTTCCTCTTGGACTTCACCCTGCTTGTATGAGAAGCCAAACATAGTCTCATGTGAAAACTACACTGTGACTGAACAAAAAAAAAAAAAAAGTGGAAAGTAATGAAAGCAATTCCAAGAAATAAAACAAGAAAATAAAAGAAGAAATTAAAACAACTACTCCTACTCCTACCTAACAGTGAACAGGTCAGACTCATGTGAAATGATACTTCGAATGCAGCCATCGACACTTTGGATGGCCCATGTACATGAGGGAATGCATGTCAAGAAAGATATACAAGCATAACAATAAACCAGAAAGATAGGACAATGCAAACCAAAACGTTCGAGGTTTGGAAGTACATGCAGGAAAGTAAGAACGAAACGTGCATGGAAGACATTCTGTGGGTGCATTGTGGTGTTTGGACACACTAAAACCTGAAGACATACAAGAACAAATTTCGAACTGTAGAAATGGGCGAACATAAAGAAATAAGAAATTTTTCGTTTTGCAACTGTGCTCGCCACATATGAATCCTCCAATGACTAAGCGATAGGATCATGTGATACAGATGGAGGATGAAAAATTGTAAAACAGATTGATTTTCAATGTGTGCAATAGAGTGATGAGGAGCCCGAAAATATTCAATACATTTCTGATCGAAAGTGGAACTCACCTAAAGACTACGAGAACCTAACATAACCATCAACTCGGGATGAAGTGCCTCGACATCTTGGGGAAGTTCCAACACCTCAGAATATGGATCACCAAATATTGGTGGCTTGGAAAGATCAAGAGCAGAAGAATCAGGATCGTGACCAAATGAATCAATCAAAAGGTTACGATAACCATGATTAGAAAGTTCAATATTGCAAAAATAGGCATTCTTATGATCTGACGAATCACAAAGAGGGGAAGATGGAAAACAAGAAATTTCACCTTCTATATTTTTAGAAAGATAAGATGAGAGATTGGGAGGGTCAGATAGAAAAAAATTGTCCTCTCCACATTCAGATGAAAAACCGACATTCCACGTGTTCTGAGAATGATCATGCTCTGAGAATGCTCAGAAGTAGTAACATCAACAAAAACTAAATTTTCACAAGATTCAATAGCAATGACAAAAATCACGAAAAATACCAGGATGATAAGGGAGAGGTGTGGAAGGAAGAAAATAATCCTTCATCGAAAATTCTTGTTCATCTATGGGCTCCTCATGATCATCGTAAATGATATCGCAACTCCCTCTAAAACTTGATCCTCATGAAATCAAAACAGAGATTCAAAATAGGTGAATACAACAAATCATAATCCGAAGGATTAGAGGGACCAATGGAAGGAGGATGAGGAGATAAAACTTCATTGTAACCATCAGACTTGCAGTGCAAACCTGCACTGAAATTTTGAGTATGTGGGGTGGGAGAAGATAGTGGTATATTAACAGATGAATTCTCAAGTTCTCCCACATGAACCTGCAAAAATAGAGTTGTTTGATGAGACGAGGACGACGAATCACTTGGAACGACAACTTCATCTATTGCTGATTTAGAAGCTCTAATACTGAGGTATGTTGGGAGAGGTTCAAAAGTTTCAACCTCGTGCATATTTTTTGACATGTGAACAAGATATAGGAATCTACCTACTAAGAAAGACCAATGAACATCATCTTCTGGAAATTCAAAGAAAAAATGGATGAAATGATCGTGAAAATCCTGGATAGATTCATCAAGTACCTTTCGCAAATTCAAAATTTTCTTGCACAAATATTTACAATCATACGTATCAAAGGCACATAACAACTTTATGACAAGGTGTTCGAAAGAGTGTATGGAGTCATTAGGAAATGTTTTACACTATTCTCATACACGCCCTTTGAACGTGAGAATGAACAACCTATAGCCAACATCCTCACAGTTGATATTGTGCTTTGTGCAGAAATCAAGAAAATGGGCGGTGTGCTCAAATAGTGTTGTTTCACCCTCGCCATTGAATTTCAAATTTGACAAGTAATCAATAATTCTCGCCAACACCTTTAGATTTGTGTGTCCAGAAAAACATGCAAGGGTTATGATTTGGGGAGAAGTCATTAAATGAGTGCAAAATTTCAGAACAAACGTCAAGGGCTCAACTTGTCAGATGGCCCTCCTTTTAGCACCAGAAATGTTGACGGTGCTCGACCCAACAACATTAAGGGGATCTTCCTGATATGAAGTCCCAACTAGAACTCACACTGTTTGGAGTAGGGGTCCAAACAACGGGGTGTTAATGATCTTCCTTGGTTGCAATTACACATAGAGTAGTGCATGGTGTCTTTGGTGAGGACAAGTGTGTGAACCTACAGATGGTCAAGTGCAATGCATGAAAAATTCCAACACATGAAGGGAAAAGAGAGTGAGCCCCTTAGAAGCCTATAATAGTACACAAATTAAAAGAAACACACGAGCATAATGACATCATGAGCTAACATGTAGAATAGTCCACAAGTTAAGGTGTCGAATTAATATAACAACACACATTCAACAAGATTTGTACAAATGAAAATGAAATAGTTCATTAGCATGAAAGTAAGTTGAATAACATACATTGATAATACGACAAGAATAGTCCTACTATATTCACAACATATGCATGAAAGTGTGCTCATTCTGAGTTTTATTGAAAGTGAAAGTTCTAATTATACATACATCATTGACAACTACGAGCCCCAATAGTGGAACATTAAGTCAGCAACACCTGTTCCTCCAAAGAAAAATACTCCCTCAACACTATGAAGAAGCCAAGGCTCTCACAAAAATCCCAAGCTCTTCCTAAGCCTAAGCTTAACCAAAAGCTTGGCTCCAAAAACCCCTTTAAATGTGTTATGAGGTTCTATTTATAAGAAGAGGGGGTGACTCTTCAACTCCCCTTTTTTACCTTTGGATTACCCTCATGACTCTTCATATTCCAATATTGACACTTGGAATTTCCCTTAATACATAATTACAAATAA
This sequence comes from Pinus taeda, assembly GCA_000404065.3. NCBI lineage: Eukaryota > Viridiplantae > Streptophyta > Pinopsida > Pinales > Pinaceae > Pinus > Pinus taeda. The sequence goes on along the minus strand of APFE030565893.1, from coordinate 43,260 downwards.
TATTACAATTTACACTTGTACCCATATAAAACAAAATAGGGTAGAGACAACTTGACAACCTAACAATATAAAATACTATGATGCTTGAGTTTGGGGAAACTCTAGCTCAACAACTTCCACTTGATGCTTCTTGATCACATATTGATGCCAAGCTTGGTACTATGTGATGAAATCCCCAAATTGCATAATGGTGTTTGGCTGGAAGTATACTCTTGCCTCCATGGAATTCATGTACAATGATTTGGAACCAATTTCAACCTCCTTTTGGAGCATGAACAACATTGTTCTAATTTGGACAGGATCACTGATGTAGTTTTTCCTGTTCTGTCTATTTAACTCCAAATCTTCTTTGGTGGAAATCTGTCTCAGCTTCTCCAACTACTCTTCGATCTCTTACCTAACATAGTTCCTAGGTTTAACTTCGGTGAGAAAACCAGTTGATGAGGTCTTGTGTGCATTCACCAAGAAATCCAAACTATTGCATAACCATACATATGAGGCGTAAATACTACCAATGAAAGAAGCAAGCTTCCTATTGTTCTGAACCAACATTCGAACCTTCACTTTCTTCAGCTCTGCTTGTGGCTTCATTTTATTTCCCAAGTTAAGTGGTGCCCCTTTGTATCACATTGTCCATTCATGCGTGGATGCAATGACAACTTGTATATTCCTTAGGGTTTTGACAAAGTCTTTTCTCTTTTGTTGCAAGCCATGCAAGCAGAAAAATGCCTTATGTATGGTAATGAGTTCCTCATAGAGGTCGCACATGGTCTCTCTAAGTGTTGATACTTCAACAAGTATCGTTGTTATCATCTCCTCCAAGTGGACCAGTGTGGAAGCTAGATTCTGTGTTGCGTACTGCCACTTGCTTGGTAGCCTAAAAATCTTGTGCAACTTGATTATTCTCAGCCATCAAATACTGAGTGTTTGAGCTTGCTGTACCTGCGAAGGCCAAGTTGGCTTCGACAATGGAATTTGGATTCTTCCTGGTTTTCGCCACTATCACCCTTTCTCTAATGAATGCAGGTGATGTGAGGCCATCCATAAAATCCTTTATTTTTGTTTTCACAATATTCTTCTGTATTTCATCATATGATAGATTGAACAAGCCCATTACCAGATCATCATCAAGAGGAACTATTTACCCTTCCTCGGTTGGAGCTAACTCTACTGTTGGAGGTGGTGGAGACTAAACTGTGACTTGCAGTGCACTTGGAATCAGGTTGACATCTTCATTCTACGACTCCAATTCTACGTCCATGTCATAAATCTCAATCAATTCTTCAATCTGCTGCGAAAGCTCCTTTTCCCACATTTGTTTTCTCTTCTCCTCTACTGCTAGCCAGATCTATTCCTTCTCTTCATCTTGCTTCTGCGATGTTTCCACTGTTATTGCTCATTGCCTTTCTTCTTATTCCTTCTTCTTCTTCTCTTCTTGCATTCTGCTTCATTGTGCTTCTCTTTTCCTTTGTTATGATTTCTACAACCTTTGTTCTTTGCCTCGCTTACTAAATCCACTTTCATAACAACAGGATCCACTTTCATCTTGCCGCTTCTTTCCTTCCCTGGATTGTAAGTTGATAAAATCTGCACATGGGAAGGTTGGATACTTGCATGCAATCTTGTGTAATCAAGACTACTGAACACTGATGTAAACCCAACAGTCCTTTAGATCTTCTTTAAAGCTCCTTTTTGAAAAAATTCCTTAACCTTGGCCATGTAAGATTTGAATCCTTTTCTACAAACAGTTGAGTGTCCGCATACATTAGCAATTCCATTAGTGTTTTCTCAATTGCTTCCTTAGTACTACACTCAATGGTATATTTTGAAGTAGCTCCCTTGGGTGCCATGATAACAATGACTACTGGAGAGAGGTGCTCAACAACTGTGGTACATGTGGGACAAAAATACAGTAATGGCAAACAAACATTAGCTTTTGCAAATCTAAATTCAAAGCATTATCAAGAAGCCAACCGAGAAACTAGTGAGAGTGATTGCATAGTTTCCATGAACAGTTAAGGGGGACTGGCCATGGTCACTACGCAGTCCCAACATCCAAGGGTGCAACCTGAGGCTTGAGACTGCACAATGCATAGTTCAGCCTAGGCAGAGACTGCATTGCACAATCTCAGTGGCCAAGGGTAGCATAATGAGCCCTGGAACTACGTAATGAACAATTGGGCTAGTCCGTATTGCGCATTGTGTAGACTCAGAAGCCAAGCTCTTAGCTTGAGCCTTAGTATTGTGTAGTGCCCAGTTGGGCAAGGTGAAAACTGGCCAAGGAAAGTGCATATATGCTTGGTGGAGTTATGGGAAACAAGCATATCTCTGCAATGATGTGTGATCGAGTGCGGATATGACTAAGTACAAATAAATCATTGTGAATAAAGATTAGAAACTCAACAAATAGAAGGAAAACAAAATATGCAAGGAGAGTCGTCGAAATGATGACCATCGTTGCAAAAACAAGAAAACCAATGTGACAATTGTGAAAGGCAAATGAAAACTTAGAAAAACACGTCTACAAGCTAAAATTAGTTGAAACTCGAACAACCATGAAGAGAAATAAGCAAAACATCACTCACACAAGCGAAATGACAAAAAGCGACAGAAAAAGCAACAAAAGGTGATAACAACAAAACTCACCCAGAAAAACAACGACAACTCCACCAAAAGTTCCTTGATATACTCAAGAATGATAGAGATGCAAGATCGAATGCACAAATGAGCTCTACAGGCATTGATTAACTATATTTGAGCAAATTAGGGTTTGTGACGTGCATGCCTAAAATCAAGGAAAAGCGACACTTGGCGGAAACTTCTAAACATAGGGATGTGCCACCTTTGGGAAACTAATAATGGATCCCTATTTTCTAGGGATTCTTTTCACTTTTAGCTTTTTCTTTTGATTTTTTAGGAAACTTTCCATGCACACTGCTGAGAAATATTGCGTAATTCTGGCGAACTGGGCAACTTTCTGGGTTAGTGCACTGTGTAGTTTTTGAGCTTAGTGAGGGACTGCATAATTTCTGGGCTGCCTTCTATGAATGCACAATTTATGATCTCAAGGTTGACTGCCAGTATGAACTACGTAATTCCAATCATCAAGTCTTGCTTCCCTCAAGGATTGTGAAGTTTTTGGAGACAAGCCTAGAACTGCTATGTGACTAAGTCTAGAGGTTAGTTTGTGACTTAGAAAGATCAACTAAGTGTAAATTGAGAAACACAAGCACAAATGAAAAAGATATTTCTCAGTCAAATCACAAGTACATGACAAGAATACAAGATAAGTTCCTGTGGATAGGAAGGAAGGCTCCAAAATCGAAGCATAGGAAAACTTTTGGAGGGTGGTTGTAACCGCTACAACAAAAATACAAAATGAGACTCATACATATATAAAACCATGATCAGAGTTATCTACAAAGATAAATCTAGCAACTATCTATCAATTCCCTCTCCTTCTTTTATGAGAAAAGTTAAGGACACATCCATCACTAGAAGGTCCAACAACATCCTTTTGACATCGATTTGTGGGTCCCTGAGTATGAATCAATGTATAGGATCGTGGTGAGGTTGCCTCATAAGTCTGCTCAATTCTAATGTCCTTAATATGGTTAATTTTTTTGTACCAATTTTACAGTTCCAATTTGACAATTCATCCAATTTAGTATCCAAATATCGTTCCTTAAATTATCAAATAAATTGTTTGATGATGATTTCATTTCATCATGTTCACATATTTTTATTTACAAATTTGCTTGATGCAAATGGTTTTCTAGTGAACATTTTACATGCTCAAGTCAACCACTTTCTGTTTCTATTAAAATCAGATGACTGATGTGCAATTATTTCAATGTTGTTTTACATATATACATATATATTTTACATTACATGCTTAATGGTTTGGAAGGAAAATACGATTGATTTAGTTCCTTACTATTGTTTCTTCTACTTTAGAATTAAAATGGTATCAACTCTTTCAAATTTCTCTTCCAAACAAAAGTATCTATATATTTTAATTATTGATATTCAAATTTCAATGTCAGTATTATTAAGGAGCTAGCTTGAATTTCCTTTTCACGTTGGAGTAGATTACGTTGTATTATGTTTAGAAAGCCCCAGACTGGCCTTTTTTTTGGAATGTATACATGCAATATGTGAGGAATCATGATACTTCCATAAATATTTATCTGGTCCAATGAATTTAGTGCCATGGAGTAATTAGTAATTGCGCTGGTTGCAATACAATGCTGGAATTTTTGTTGTTGGTGCACTGCGAGATTTTCAAGTTTGAAATTTGGCCACATGTTGAGAAACTTGCAAAAAATGAAAAATGGGAAAAATTGAAATTTGGCTCATATTAATTGTAATATGGAGGCCCTTCAAACTAAAACCAAGTGGTTGTGGACAGAGACAATGTCTTGGACAACATCCATAGATTTAATTAATCCCTTCTTGTGGCAATGCATCATGATGTGATCATGATTTTCATCGAGGTGGATATTGGTGGCCAGCCCCCTATTCCACTTAGACCTCTATTCATTTTCATCTGTTTCCTTAATTATAAGAACATTTACTATTTTTAGCAATTTTTAGGTCCTGAACTTCTGGAGTTGTTTTGACCCCCTAAATGGCATTTTTTGAGGTCCCCAACACACCTACATGTGTGGTGCAAAATCTTGTAGTACTCGAAGAGATCTTTCCAATGAGGTATCTTACGTGCCAAACTGAGATCATATGACCAAGTTACGACCTTGAGAAGTTATCTTCGCAACTAACCCCAACAGGGCCCACAAAATCTTGGCATTTTATCTCCTCGGGTTAGGATTTTGGTTGTTTAGGGTTTCCCTTGTTGTTCAATAATAAAAAGGCCCTTGAGCTTCATTGTAACATAGTTCAGAGGCATGTAGCTTCCACATAAGCTAAGCTAGTTTATTTCTCAGAGATAAAATACCATTGCCCAAGCTAGTTTATTTCCATTTTGTATGTAAGCATATTTTAGTTCTTTGATATTAATGAAATGAAGTTTTATTTCTGTTGCATCTATGTGTTTATGTGTATTTAGTTATTTTGTTGTTTTCCTACATAAGTCCAGATCAGAGGTGTCAAAGTGGTTTGCTCTTTCTCTGTTTTTCTTTGCATGTCCCCAACGAGGTCAGGGTATAAGGAGTTAGGGTTCAAACTGGTTGAACCTTAACAAGACCACCCTCACAAATTCTGACGACCTCCCATGGCGGAAGAAAATAAAGACGAGGGGGCAGGAGATCCTTGAAAAATATTGCTCGAGGAAGCCCTTGAGCGATAGAGGAACACAATGATGGATAACTTTGTCCAAATCCTTCAGTGGCTACCCATAGGCGACACATCTTTATTCAACAACTACTCTAGAGGCACCACTCCTTTTAAGGTATAAGTTAACTTTGACATTCCCATATTTGAAGGCCTGATAAATGTAGATGACGTAGATAAATGGTTAATTTTGTTGCAAGGATATTTTTGGTTCATGACTTTTTCAATTTGGAAAAGATTACTTTTACACTCCTCAAAGCCACCCCACATGTCAAGGACTAGTGGGAAACCTACTGTGAACAAAATGAAAAATGGGAATCCTCACTATTTTCAACTACATCGACTTGGAATTGTTTCTGAGACACCATCAAGGAACAATATTACCCTGTCGGGAAATATGAAGATAAATACATAAAGTGGACCACACTACAACGGGGAAGGGACCAAGATGTGCCGGAGTTCACAGATATTTTCCATACCCTTCACATGAAGATGGATATTAAGGATTATGAGTGGCATTTGGTACTCAAGTACCATGGTTGTCTACACAAGTACATCCAAGACGAGATGGAGTTCCTGGACATCTCCTCACTTGTGTTATCTATCGATATGCTATCAAGATCAAGCAGACATTTAAATAAAAGAAGCGATAATTTGGATATGTGAATTTGAAGCAAGGGAAAGGTGCCCCCGAATCGCAAAATAAATGACAAAGGAAAGGCAGGGCGACCTAGGACAACTGACTGAAGTTGCAAGCAAAGAACAACACCATGAAGACAAAGAAGGACACATAGAAAATGTGTGAGTTCCATAAGAGGCCCACTTACAACATAAGTGAGTGTCGAGCCAAGCAATCCCTCGTGGTCGAGCTGGAGGCTTCCAAATCAGATGCATGTCCGACTCTAAGTCTGAAACAGTCAAGGGGAATTGAAAAGGGAAGCAGAGTATCGATGCAGAGCCTAGCACCACTGTTTTCCAGCACCAAGATCTAGAAGGTTGAGCCCGAAGATCCAGAGTAGCAGGAGAGACTCTTCCACTCGCAAATGTGGGTGAAGGGTTCTCCGCTACAGTTCATTGTCAATAGTAGGAGCCAAAAGAACCTAATTTCAGTAGAGACTGTGAAGTAGTTTGCCCTAAAAACCACAACACACCCACAACTGTACACCATCGGGTGTCTTCACAAAGGGCGAGATCTCCATATCAGCCAACAGTGATGCCTTCCCTACGACATCAAGCCCTTCATAGATGAGGTAATGTGTGATGTTTCTCCTGTTGAAGTTTGTGATGTATTATGAGGCCAACCATACTTGTGGAAGTGTCATGCTATGTATGAGTCTAGGCCTCACACTGCCATTTTTTATTTGGGAAATAAGTTACACATGATACTGGAGATAGTACCACCTACAGCCATATTTTTGTTCTTTGTGAAGAAATGCAGTAAGATCATTTCTCTGAATGGGAAATTTGTCTTCCTTATGATTCATACTCAGGGTAGGAAGAAGACTGTGGCCACATCCACAACCTCCAGATAGGGCTCCTTCACAACCTTCATGTGGCTGATGAATGACATCTTGTGGCCCTTTACCAAATCATTCATGGTAGTGTACCTGGATAACATCCTGATCTTCAGCCAGAGTTGGGAAGAGAACATACACCAGATCCGACAAGTCCTTCAAACACTGCAACAACACAAATTTTGTGCCAATTTGGAGAAATGCACTTTTGATATGACCTTGGTTCAATATCTGGGTTACATCATTAATGAGCTGGGTGTGCACGTGGACCAAACCAAGATACAAGTTATTCAAGATTGGCTAGCCCCAACCACTCTGATAGAGCTCCACAAATTTCTGTGTCTTGCCAATCTCTATCATAGGTTCATGTAGGGATTCTCTTATTTCACTTGGTCGTTGAGTCAAGTCACTGAGGGTGGAGCGAAAGAAAAATTATTTTGGTCTGAATCCCATTATAATGCATTTGTTGAGTTAAAGCATCACATCTTCTCTGCACTAGTGTTCACATTACCAGACCTGCAACAACCATTTTCATTTGAGAGAAATGTCTCCGACTATGCTATTAGTGCAGTTCTTACTCAACATGGGCATCCAATGCACATTGAGACACTTTCAGATATAGTTTGAAAGTATCCCACTTATGACAAAGAGATGTATTCTATTGTGTAGGTCTGATGACAATGGGAGCATTACATTTTGGGGAAGGAAACAATCATCCACACAGATCACTAACCCATGCAGTTCATACTGAGACAAGGGAAGTTGCATAAGAATCGCCATAAAAATTGGTGCACATATATGAAACAATTACATTTGAAAACAAGTACAAAAAGGGAAGCACTAATAATGTTGTAGACGGTCTCAACCGACCATCAATCATGGCGCTGACCACTGTAATTGGCTCTTGTGGACATGAGACTTTGGGGTGGCCACATCTTTACAAGAGAGATCTCGAATTCGGAAACACCTACTAGATGCTCCTAGAAGCCAAGGAAGTTCTAGATTTTCACCTCTAGGTCACACTGTTATGTGACATGGAACACCTCTGTGTTCCTACAAGTGAGCATGCCATGATGATTTGGGAAGCACATTATAGTTGGTTCACTGGACACTTCGAGGTAGAGAAAACAGTGGTAGTGCTACAGAAGTACTTTTATTAGTCGAACCTTCAACATGATGTTGGGAAGTACATCAGATCCTGCACTGTCTTCGCCATTGTCAAACCAACAATTAAGAATCAAGGCCTATATACTACTATGCCTACTCCTAGTCGACCTTGGGAACCCATCTCCATGGATTACATGTCGAGCCTTCCTTATACTAAGCATGGCAACGACTGTGTGTTCGTGGTCGTCAACATATTCTCTAAGATGGCCATTTTGACGGCCTGCAAGAAGAGTATCATAGTAGAAGCCACTGCTACTCTTCTTTGAATGAGTGTGGGTACATTTTGGGATCCCACAATCCATGATTTCAGATTGGGACAACAGATTCTTGAGTACATTTTGGTCAAGCCTCCTGTCGATGTTGGATACCAAGCACACTAAGTACACAACCTTCCACCCCCACATTGAACAGAGGTTGCCAATAGGATTATTGTGCACATTTTTCGCATTTACAACTTGAATAATCCACACACATGGGATCAAAGCCTCCCCTATGTCTAGCACACATACAATAGATCTCTCCATAGGTCCACTGGCCCCAACCCTTTTTATGTGAGGTTGGGATTCCATCCACTCTGTCCCATCGATGTGGCCATACCATTTGGATATACTCAAGCAGGTTCAACTCATGTCCATTCCAAAGCTGACTGGCCTAACAACTTCATTGAGTGCATTCATGTGTCCGTACCATTTGGACCTACTCAAGCAGATTCATCTCATGTCCATTCTAAAGCTGACCGGGCTAACAAATTCATTGAGCGCATTCAACACATCTGCCAACAGGTCAATGACATATTGGACATAGCCAATTGTAAGTATAAACAACGTCATTATCAACATCGAGTACCACACAAGTTCTAGGTGGGTGAAAAAGTTTGGTTACATTTGTAGAAGGAGCACCTTGTTGGGCCTCACCGCAAGCTTTGCCCACTTCGATATGGGTCGTAAACCATGACCAAGGCTGTAGGGGACAAATCCTTCAAGCTCAACATTCCACTGTTCCTTGGTTTGCACCAAATATTCAACGTGGACTGATTGCAACCATACTTTCCTCCATTGTTGGACACATCTGACGCCACAGAGTAGTGGATACCAATAGAGCTCAACCCAAATTACATTGAGCAGGCCACAACTGAAAGGATCATGGGCACACAAATTAAGAACACTCACTAGTAGAGGATCCAACTATATCGAGTTGTCAAAGCAGGCCAACTCCTTGACCAGGGAAAGTGGTTCACCAGGGACTAGGTTCAAAGAAATTTCCTCACATCATGGAGGCTCTGCACACAATGGGGACCATTGCTTCCTAAGGGGGGAGGAATTATATAGGTGGATATTGGTGGCCACCCACCTATTCCACCTAGACCTCTGATTACTTTCATTCATTTCCTTAATTATATCATTATTTATTATTTTTAGGAGTTTCTCGGGTCCTGAACTTCCAGAGCTATTTTGACCCCCTAAACAATGTTTTTTGAGGTTTGAAATAATTTTAGTGTGGAAAATCTTGTAGTACTTAGAGAGACATTTCCAACAGGTATCGTATGAGTAAAACAAGTATCATATGGCTAAGTTACGACCTTGGGAAGTTGGTTGCCCAACTAACCCCAACGGGGCCCATAAGCTCTTGACGTTTCATCTCTTGGGGTTAGGGTTTTGGTTGTTTAAACTTTTCTCTTGTTGTTCAATAATGAAAAGGCCCTTGAGCTTCATTGTAACATAGTTTAGAGGCATGTAGCTGCCACATCTTTTCTCAGAGATAAGATACCATCGCCCAAGCTAGTTTATTTCCATTCTGTATGTAAGCATATTTCAGTGCTTTGATATTAATGAAATGAAGTTTTATTTCTACTGTACCTCTGTGTTTATGTGTATTTTTGTATTTTTTTCTTTCCTGCATAAGTCCATATTAGATTTACCACAAGTGGACAAATGGTAATGGTATTGTTCACCATTTTTTTGATGAGCGTCGAGCATTTTGAAGAATTCTCATTATGATTTTCCCAAAATTTTGAAATCACAGGATTGAATTGTCATTATGAGCTGACATGTTTGAATGTGAAACTTTGCATATCTATTATGTTTAGGATAATCATTTATCGACTTAATGTTTTTGGATAATCGTCATAATTTCCTCACCCTAACATTTCTTTATAATGTTTAATGCTATTTTTTTTCTTGGTTTGGACCCCTGCACTGCGTTAATTAGAGAACTATTTTTTGTTTTCTTCTCTATTTTCCCACTTCACTGTGTGTATAGGAAGCGAGGGTTGTACCTATTGATCTAGTTAATTACCACTTATAAAATCCGAGATTGGTGGAGTGTATTAATACAAATAGTGATGGGTGAGTTTGATTTTGATCCCATCTCATTTAGTGGGTAGTGCTACATGAATAATATTGTGCCAAACCTAAAAGATTATAAATTATTTACTTTTTAAAGGAAATAATTTCCAAGTCACTTGATACATGGTTTTTAATTTATAATCATAAACAATTTTCGTATATAGAAAAAATCTTCGTGCATGATAATATATTCTCAAGAGAAAAAAATCTTCATGCATGAATGACATAGAATCTGTCAATTCAGTCTGAACTCTCATCACCTAGCAATGGAAATAAGGAGATAGAAAGATATAAATCAAGAAAAGTTGATGCTTCCTTTCCAGGCAAGGAGAAGTTGGTGATGAAGTGCATGTGATGTTGTGATGTATTATATATCAAAATGGACGAAAAATTAATAAAGGATGAATATTTTAGAGTTTATATAACACGTTCAGTTTGACCTCTAAACAAGTAGTTATATGAATTTTTTTTTACAATTTTAAAAGATGAGATTGACAATAAACAAGGAAAAAAACAATAGAACATGAAGATCTAAATGGTTTAAAGTTTACTTAGCTTGTTCAAATTTTCCTCTAAGCAAGTGAACAATTATATGAAAAATGTTTTAGAACTGAGCATTTAAAACACAAATAGAGTAAGTTGAGACAACACTAAGGATTTTGTTGTACAAATTTTATTATAACCTTTCCCTCCATCAAATAAATACTGCAGATCCTTTTGAAGAGTCCATAATTAGAGAAAAGGGCTACATATGTCACAAGCTAAAATAAATGGTATTTGTCATTGGCACAATGATGTACTGACATTCTAAGTTGAAATGGATCCAATTAGTTGCATGGTGGCCAGAGACACTAAAAAATTCAAAATAGATATCTGTTATGGCATCTTAATTGCCTATAGACCATCCAACTTTCCCATCTTATACAACAATTTCTAACAATAACCTCTCAAGTTTCTCTCTAATTTCTGAAACCTCCACCCATGCTAGGGAGATCACAATGTAAAATCAAATGTTCCTATGGTTTTTTTAAAGGGATAATACACACAAAAAACAATGAGAAACTAAATATATAGATATAATAACTGAGTTTTGAATCATTATGACAAACAAAATATCACATTAGCTCACGAAATATGTCCAATGCTGCAATGATCTGAGATGATGACTGGGTTTTGAATCATGATAATTAGCAAAAACTAAGGTGACAACCAAAACTAAGTTGTAGCCATAAGAAAAACATCACAACAACTCACAAAATATATCCAAGGTTGCAATGAACCCATACATAGTGTAGGACCTCACATGTATTTTAGTGCATATAGAACACCACCCTAAAACTTCTATACTCTTGATTAGTTAAGAATAATCTAGGATGTCTAGAGTGGGGTCCAAGGTGGATGTCTAGAGTGGATGCCAAGGTGGGTGGTACAAGAATTGAGGGTGATTTTTAAAGGCTAAGGGAATTTAGATAATCTATCCTTCCTATATGTTCACCAAAACCAAAGTTTTAAAAAGTGAGACTTGTAAATTTTCGCCAAAACCAAAGTTGTAAAAAGTAAGACTTGTAGATTATAGTTTTACAAAATTGACACTGTGATTAAGAATAAGTTACAAACATTAGGTATTTAAAACGTAATAAGAGGAAGGCAAGGGCCATGGTAATTAATGTGATTATTTGTACTACTTTTATTTAAAATAGTAATTTTTGTTTTTATTTTTATAAATGAATATTGTTAAATGTGTAATTGAGTAAAATGTAATAAATTTATATTCTAATTTTTAAGATATATATTTAAAAATGTCAAAGTGCAGTGAGGTTTTTTAAGTAAGCTTTACTCTAGTTGTGCCAAGAATGAATCTATTTCAAGTCCCAAACAAGATTCTTCATACACCACTCAATCCCCACTTCCCCTCTTCTTATTCTAGCTTGCACCTTCACACTCCTCCTTGCACAACTTTAAACTATGAGGCACAAGGTAGCTGTTGCATATAGGAGCTATAGATATGATAAGAAAAGTGTGATACTCTGTTATAATTTTCTCTACGAATGTGATGGCAAGTGTGCACTAAATGTTGGAAATTTCATCGTTGATTTAGTATAATATAAATGCAAATTTACAGTCTTGTATACAAGGTCAAGAAAGCTATGCCCAATAGCCAACACCATAGATCAAGACATGTTTGCCAATTCCACAGTTGCTACTAAATTTCTCTCAGTGATGGAGTTGTTTTCTCAATGAACTTGTTTTTACTGCTCTTGAAGTGATGAAAGCCACCACTGTTGCATATAGATGGAGTTGTTTTCTCAATGAACTTGTTTTTACTGCTCTTGAAGTGATGAAAGCCACCACTGTTGCATATAGGAGTATTTAGATATGATAGAAAAGTGTGATACTCTATTATAATTTGCTCTACAAATGTGATGGCAAGCATGCCCCGAATGTTGGGAATTTCATGGTTAATGTAGTATAAGCTAAAATCATATTTACTTTCTTCTATAAAAGATCAAGAAAGTTATGCTCGGTAGCCAAAACCACAAAGCAAGACATGTTTTCCAATTCCACAACTGCTACTAAATCTCTCTCGATGATGGAGTTATTTTCTCAATAGCCTTGTTTTTACTACTCTTGAAGTGATGAAATCCACCGCTCCATATATTTTTTACTATTTGGACAAAGAACAAAAGAAACAAACTTCATATCAACTACTTAAAACAAAAAGAACATGGATGGTAGACACCAAGGAGATTAGTGGTAAATAACAATGTGATATTTTGAATAAATTTCAAGGATCATGAAGGAAACAATACAAAGGTGACTCAACAATCAAAAGAGAAACATAGGCAATTTTCTCAAGTAGAAGTGTAGGTGATGCTATTCTTAGGTTCAATTTCTAGATTGGAGATATGTGCAGTTTTATTCCAGGGTAGATCTTAAATCACATAGAAATTCAAAATTTATTTACAAAATTGTTATAGTCCTTTGTAGAGAGATGTTTCAAATTATAAAAAAATTGCTTTGTACTGATTACAATTGTCTATATCAAGAGGAAGTGATGAAGAAGAAATATGGAGGAATTGTACCAATCCAACCTATGATTTGAAAGGTAGAAAATCATGATATATTTCTTTAATAATGAGGAATTCATGCTGTCATAATTAGACATGGTATTTAACTTCAACATAGGCCTCATGATTTGTAAGGATCAAGGAAGTAGTATTGCAGTAAGATTTCATTGTAGCATAACTTCAACATAGGCCTCATGATTTGTAAGGATGAAGGAAGTAGTATTGCAGTAAGATTTCATTGTAGCATGGTTGATGGATGCCATAAAATAATTTGGACTTGCAAATGACTAAATTCTCATGGGACCACAAAGGTCACTATGTGTGATTTCCACATGCATGTTTTTTATTCATCCAAATTTTTTTGTCAAATTTATCCCTATGTTTCTTATTTAAAATGAAAACTTCACGATAACTCTTTCATGTTTTTACCAGTCAGATAAATGAGTAGGTTATATAAATTTTGTGACCATTATTTTAAAACCAAGGTGAGGTCTGGTCTTTTGATTGAAAAAAAACAATGTTTTCATTGTTGTGCTTATGGACCACACTTGTTTGGTATTCAAGATATATTTGCATTATTTTCAACTGCATGGCATGGGTTAGATTTACTGCATGGGTTAGATTTACTTAAGTAGAATCTGTTGGATTAAAACAAGTACATGACAGACACCAAGGAGATTAGAGGTAAAAATAAATGTGGTCTTTTGAATAGTTTCAAGGATCGTGAAGAAAACAATACAAAGGTGAGTCAACATTCAAAAGAGAAAGAAAAGCAATTATCTCAAGAAGAGGTGTAGTTGTTGCTATTCTTGGGTTCAATTTCCAGATTGGAGATATGTGAATTTTTAGTCAAGGGTAGATCTTAATTCACATAGAAAATAAAAAATCATTTACAAAATTGTTACAATACTTTGTAGACACATTATTTCAAACTATAAAAAATTTCTTCGTACTGATTAAGGTTGTCTATAGCAGGAGGAAGTGATCAAGAAGAAATATGGAGGAATTGTACCAAAACAACCTCTGATTTCAAAGGTATCAAATCATAATCTATTTCCTTATTTATGAGGCATTCATGTTGACACAAACATAGAATGTATTTAACTTCAACATAGGCATCATGATTTGTAAGGCTCAAGGAAGTAGTATTACCGTAAGATTTCATTGTAGCATGGTCCTTGCCTTTTCTTGATATCTTTAAGTCTTTCAACAATTGTCAAAGAAGCATTAATCAGTGCTATATGCTATTGCCTTATGGTGTTTCCTTTACAACATTTGGTGCAATTGATAGTTTACAATCTAATTTATTTATTATGTAGGGTAAAATTTTGTGATGATGTATGATGTGTGCAACAATGTACAAAGATTGTTGTTCATAATTGAGATAACCATACTTCCAATGAAGCTCTGTTTTTCTGGGATACATATGTAAAATTCTTGACAGATAAGACCACGAGTATGGTAAAAAGTGTAGAGATCACTTGAGCGAACCAAAATTATGAACCACATGTTCATAAAGGTTATTCCAGAATTGTCTCCAACAGGGGAAAAAGAGCCAAAACATAACTTTTAATTCAAATGTCAATCATGGATGTTCATCATCACTCATATTTTACATCCTCCCATCTATTGTTCTGATATCCTACCCTATCTTTTTCCATTGCCTTGCTTCACTTCAAACTAAACAATAGCATAGAAATTGGCTCAGGGACATATAGGAGGTGATAAAATGCATCGTTTAAATTTTTAATTTGAACTTATAGACCATCTCATATGATTTATGATTTAGAATCTATTGTCAACTCAACGATCCTATTCGTGTAGCAACAACAAACAATGATGGTTAAGCTAGGGATACAGTTTCTTGGAAAAGTAAATTCTTGAGCAGGAAATATTTCTCCAACCTAGCATTACATTGCTTGGAAAATTAAAATTCTTCAGTGGGAAAGATTTTCCAAGATAGTGATACATTGCTCGACATGGATGGTTTGTGTGCTAGAAAGATTTCTCTAAGCCAATGATATATCGCTTGGCATGGATGATTTGTGTGTGAGAAAGATTTGTCCAAGCCATTGATATATGGCTTGGAATGAATGAGTTTTGTGCAAGAAATATTTCTCCAAGCCCTATATACTGCTTGACATGGAAGATTTATGTGTATAATGATTTTTCCAAGTGAACAATATATTACTTGGAAATAATGCATTGCTTGGTGTAGATGATTTGGATGCAAGAAATGTTTCTCAAAGTTAATGCTATATCCATTGAGATGGATAATTTAAGTGCAATAAATATTTTTCCAAGACAACAATATATTGCTTGTGTGTGGATGACATGAACACACTTTTCTAATCCAACAATAACACTTCACCTCGATAATTTGTGTGCAAGAAGCCAAGCCGATGATATTGGGATATCTCACTTGTTAGTATTGTTGATTTGCATGTGAAGGATTTTCTTGAGCTAATAATACATTACCCATTAGGGTTTATTCCTTCGATTAAGATCCCTCTAAGTCAACTATAAGGGTGTGGTTATTGGAGACATTATATACATTTAGTTGTACTTTAGTTAGAAAAATGGAGTGGAATCATGCATCTCAACATTGTTATTATCGCCAAGAACGTGCTCCAAAAGTGCATGCATGAGTATTACTTATCTCCACTTACATGTGACAATTAAGTGATTATTGCATGGCCAATTAATTAACATTAGGTGTCCGAGACAACTCATTGATGACTACATGATCCAGGTGGATCCAGGGACACACACAGGACAAAGAGGGCTTATGAAAGCTTGAAAATAAAAGTGATTAGAATGCTTTCGAACCAAGACTAGAGCGTAGATCTTGTTGTCCTGATCGCAGCGGTGTGAATGGTTCGTCAACCCGAGCTCGTATGAGGGAGAATGAGCCAGTCAAATTTTTGGTCAAAGTTAGACTGTGGGCCAGGTTTAAGTGTCCTACAATTTGACTGACCCCGAGGCATGAAACCTAGCTCCCTAAAGCGGTCGAATTTGTTGGATCGTTAACTTGTCTAATATCCCCTATATTGGACAAATTAAAAGAAAATGTGTTCTATTATATAGATAGATAGATAGATAGATAGATAGATGGATAGATAGATAGGTAGATAGGTAGATAGGTACATAGATAGATAGATAGATAGATATAGATAGCCGCCACCCCCGCCACCCCTAAAACTATATTAACAAAATTTGATTAAATATGGCCGATAGGCCATGACCCCTATTGGCCCCCCAACCGCACCATATAAAAATTAATATAAAAAATGGCCAACGGGCCATGAACCCCGCCGACCCCAACTCCAACGCACCATATTAATATCATATGTTATAAGGGATGGGTGGGCCACCTCTGGTGGACCCGACCCACACTCCAACGTCGCCACCATGCATAAATTCCAGAGTGGTTGGGAGTTGAACCCACGGCCATCCCCACCCACGCGGAGGCTCCATGTGTCACACCTCCATGTACCAACGACCCAATATAAATGCGCCAACTATTCCCCATTTAATATATTAAAACGCCAACGTACTGTAGAGGTTAAGGGGCAGGACGCCCGATGCGGACTCGACCCTCAAAACAACAAATGCATGCAGTTTTTTCTTAAACTAACTATGTTTTAATATGGAGGGGTCAGGGTTTGACCACCGGACCTCCTCCTTATAACTTAGGTTCTTTACCAATCCGCCCAACCGTCCACATTGTAATATTCACCCACCAACATTATATAAACCCTTATTTTCTTAGTGCATGGAGGCCAAAGCGTGGCACGAAAATCAAGATAATTGTTAATTAATTTAGTGTAGGTGGAACCATGAGCCCAAAGAAGAGGTAGGTAGAACCATGATTCGGCGAAATTCTCAGGAGGGTGAAATTTTTATAGTGTCCGAATTGGACAAATTTTATGTCGATCTTATACCTCTCAGCAACACGAACTTGATGGCACAGTCATAATTTTGATATGAGCAGCAGATCTTGAGATGACCCAGAGGAGGGAATCTTTGAGGAATTTAGGGGGAATCTAAAAGATTCCTTAAGCCCCACATTTTCACTTTCTCAGAATTCAGAAATTTAATAGTCGATATTACACTATTCGACGCCACAAATCTGATGGTGCATTCAAATTTTCCATTCACTCATTTTATTTTTCAACCACTTTTCAAAGTGGAGTGCAGGTGTCAGCATTCAATGTGCGAGCGGTCATTTCCAAGAGATCCGACGCTGCGAGATTGGTGGTACATCCAGCTTTAGCAGTTGACATCCTTTTCTTCATATGGCCCTAGGATATGAGGTATATGTAGTGTGTTCATGTACTTCTTTTTGCTATGAGATGCATTGTGCTGCATAAACCTCTGTTTGATTTTTGATGTGGGATCTTGCTTTCTTACCTGTTTCATGATTCCAGCTTGATGTGATGCAGAATCATCTACGGGATGTACTTGTTGTCATGATTCATCATGTTTTGTTTGAGATCCCTTTGTTGTTATGTTGATGGGATAACTCATGTGTCGCCATGTATGCTTTCATTGAGATCCCCTTTATGCCATGTTGGTGGGGTTCTCATTATCATCATGCATGATTTAGGTCATACTGATAGGAGTCCTTTTTTGAATGAGAGTTCCTGTAGTAGAACATCTCTTGGAGCCATGCTTGCGTGAGGGAATTTTCCTTGTATGATAGTGATGTCACCACCTATGTACATCATCACTATTGACAACACTTAATGCAGTGACCTGCACCATCTTGACACCCGGCCCAGAGATGTAGTTCCTCCTGGGTGAACTTTGTTATCAACTTTTTGTGTATTATGTCACCAATTCTTGTCATGTTCCTTCATCTTTACATCATGCATATATGTTCAATTATGCTATTTTAAAAGCAATTCTAATCACATCACGAAAGTAAAAGATCTTGGTTAAATCTGGGAGTTGAGTCAACTCGGATTAAGTTTGGTATCAGAGCAGTATTTATGTGGATGTGAATTGCAACCGTGAACAATGGAACGTGCACCGACAGAGGATGAAAAAGAAATGTACAAGACCATGCTCAAAATTTACCAAAGGGTGGAAATAATGTATGAAGCTCTACAAAAAGAGACAGAGGAAGAGGAGCGATTGCAGCTTCAGTTGCAAGCCAAAGAAGAGGCCCTGGAAGAATTGAAGCACAACAAACATAATCTTCAAATAGAGAACGCTGAATTGAAGATGCTTCTACATGAAGAGAAAGAGGAAAAACAAAGTTTTTTACGACAGTTGTAAGCTAAGGATGAGGCCTTGGAGAAGTTGTAGTGTGACCTATGTGAGGTAAAAAGTAGTTCTTCGAATTCATGTATGTGTCTTGATGATGATTTCACTGTTTTTGAAAATCATACCACAGGAATTGGCTCCAAGCTATTGAAGAGAATGGGGTATGAAGGAAAAGGCTTGGGCATTAATGGCCAACTCATTTTCAACCCCATCAAAGTAGAATAATTACCTCATCAAACAGGACTTGGGTATGTCAGAAAGGAAGTTGGGGAATGCGCCAAGATAGCTAGCGAACCACCAACAACAGATGATGAGAAACCATCATCAGTTCTTTCCAAATCAATAGAGAAGGTAAAATATGTTGATTTCCTTTTAGTTTCATCTTCAGATAGTATGATTTCTATTGGAGATGTGGAGATCCCAATTACAGGGACAAACATGAGGCCCCTTACCGAGACGAGGAGTGAGGAGGAAGAAGAACTTGGTTTTAATAACTAAGGTATAACTCAACAATTGGAGGTTGTGAAAAGACCTCAATTTGTAGGCTCAAGATAAACCTAAGGAGAATGCTCGAAGGTGTTAGATGCTTCTGAGACATCATCAAAATCGTCGAGGAAAGAGAATGATGGGAACACATCCCCATCATCCCATGGTAGTGCCCATTGTAGGGAAAGAGCTGAGGCAAGGTCTCATCGCCATAAGGACTCCAAAGGTAGCAAGGAAAGATATAAAAAATCTCAATATGCGAATGTTCATTTCGGTATAATCATGTTGTTAGAGATGAACATGAACCATGGAATCGAAAAACATGTACCTTTTGTGGATTACATAACCATTGATTTCCTAAGTGTTGGAAAGGAATGGAAGCACACAAAAGGATGAGGTGTGAAATACCTTCTCAATAGTAGGTAAAAAACATGTTAAGCAGATATGGAGGAAGAAGATGTATTGCAATCATTGCGACAGAGGTGGTCACCAAAGGGCCACATGTTGGAGGCTCCATCTAGAGCAGTGCCTTAAAGACAAAGTGTTGGTGCATGAACCAGGTGAAGTAGTTGTTCGACCATCGAATGCACCACAAGGAGGCGACCCATTCACCTTGATAAGTGAAAAATGGTTTCTAGAGATGTTAGCTTGTCATGGTCATGCTTTTGTAAATCATTTGTTGCATTTTAAAATGTAAAAAGTGATGATGCGTTTTCCATCACTTGTTAAGAAACAATGATGTCTGGTCTTGTTTGTGTTGCATGTTAAACTATGAAAGTGATGTTGTGTTTCCATCACTTGTCAAAACAAAAATAGTGTTTGGCCTCATCTTTGTAAATCATGTGTTGCAGTGATGATGTGTTTTTCTTCACTTGTTGGAGCAACAATGATATGTTGGCCTTGTTTTTGTAGTTGGGGTATTGTGTCCATTTTGATGTAAAATTAACCACCGAATATGTGTTATAAACTCGTTGAAAGTATGGGATGCTTGGGTCATTAGTTTGTTATGAAATTCAAGCATGTAATTTGCAAAACAATGTACTACAAGTTGTAGAGGTTGCAAGTGTCAGCTCATTGCTTAAGGCTCCAAAGAATAAAGGTGAAGGAGATGGAAGCGATACATTTTCAGGATGCTTGTGATGCAGACAAGGTACACAAAAGTTGCAGATTATTTTTCATGCTTTTGGAGGACCAAAAGCTCCTCAGTGGGGAGGATTGATCTAGGTGGCTCCAAGGACACATAGGACAAAGAGGGATTATGAAAGCTCAAAAATCAAAGTGATCAGAATGCTTTCAAACAAAGACCAAAGTGTAGATCTTGTTGTCCCGATTGCAGTGGTGTGAACAGTTCGTTAATCCGAGCTCGTATGAGGGAGAACGAGTCAGTCAAAGTTTTGGTCAAAGTTGGACTGTGGGCTAGGTTTAACTTTCCTACAATTTGACCGACCTCGAGGCATGAAACCTAGCTCCTGAAAGTGGGCAAATTTGTTGGATCGTTAATTTGTCTAATATCCCCTATATTGGGCAAATTAAAAAAAATGTGCTACTTATATATATATATATATATATAATATATAATAGATAATATTATTTTAATATAATATATAAAATTATATAATAAATATATTATATATATATATATAAAGTATATGTGTGGCGGCCCACCACCCACCACCCACCACCCCAAAACTATAACGAACAAATTTGATTAAATATGGTCGACGGGCCATGACACCCGATGGCCCCCCAACCGCACCATATAAAAATTAATATAAAAAATGGTCGACGGGCCATGAACCCTGCTAGCCCCAACTCCACCGCACCATATTAATATCATACATTATAAGGGGTGGGAGGGACACCTCCGGTGGACCCGACCCACACCCCAACACTACGACCATGTGTTAATGCCAGAGCCGGTCGGAGTTGAACCCACAGCCGACGGGAGGGTTGGCCTTGTCCACGCGACGGCTCCATGTGTCACACCTCCATGTACCAATGACCCAATATAAATGCGCCAACTGTTCCCCATTTAATACATCAAAATGCCAACGTATTACAAAGGTTAAGGGTTGGGCCGCCCAATGCAGACACGACCCCCAAAACAACAAATGCATGTAGTTTTTTGTAAAAGTAACTATGTTTTAATATGGAGGGGTTGGGGTTTGACCACCTGATCTCCTCCTTATAACTCGTGTTCTTTACCAAGCTGCCCAACCGTCCACATTGTAATATTCGCCCACTAGCAACATTATATAAAACCTCATTTTCTCAATGCACGAAGGCCAAGGTGAGGCACAGAAATCGAGATAATTGTTATATAATTTATTGCAGGTGGAACCATGAGCCCATAGAAGAGGCATGAAGAACCATGATTGGGTGAAATTCTCACGAGGGAGAAATTTGTGTAGTGTCCAAATTGGACAAATTTTATATTGATCTTACACCTCTGAGTGACATGAAATTTTTGTAGTGTCCAAATTGGACAAATTTTATATTGATCTTACACCTCTGAGTGACATGAACCTGATGGCTAGTCAGAATTTTGATATGAGCAGTAGATCTTGAGATGACCTGAAGGAGGGAATCTTTGAGGAATCTAGGGGGAGTCTAAAAGATTCCTTAAGCCCTAGATTTTCACTTTCTCAGAATTCAGAAATTTGACAGTCGATTTTGCACTATTCAATGCCACAAATCTGATGGGGCATTTAGATTTTCCATTCACTCATTTCATTTTTCATCTACTTTTCAAAGTGGAGTGCAGGTGTCAACATTCAATATGTGAGCAAGCATTTCCATGAGATCTGACACTGCGAGATTGATGGTATAACCAACTTCAGCAGTTGACATCCTTTTCTTTAGATGGCCCCAGGATATGAGGTATATGCAGTGCGTTCATGTACTTCGTTTTATTATGAGATGCATTGTGCTGCACAAATCCCTGTTTGATGTTTGATGTGGGATCTTGCTTTCTTACATGTTTCATGATTCTTGCTTGATGTGATGTGGAATCATCTGTGGGATGTACTCGTTATTATGATTCGTCATGTTTTATTTGAGATCCCTTTGTTGTTATGTTGATGGGAGACTCATGTGTCACCATGTATGTTTGCATTGAGATCCCTTTTATGTCATGTTGGTGGGATGCTCATTATCATTATGCATGAGTTTAGGTCATACTAATAGGAGTCCTTTTTTGAATGAGAGTTCCTGTAGAGGAACATCTTTTGGAGCCACTCTTGCGTGAGGGAATTTTCCTTGTATGATAGGGACATCACCACCTATGTACATCATCACTATTGACAACACTTAATGTAGTGGCCTACACCATCTTGACACCGGGCCTGGAGACATAGTCCCTCCTGGACGAACTCCATTATCAACGTTTTATGTATTGTCGTTGATTCTTGTCATGTTCCTTCTTCTTTACAACATGCATAAATGTTCAATTATGATATTTTAAATGCAATTCTAAACACATAACAAAAGTAAAAGATCTTAGTTAAATCTGGGAGTTGAGTCAACTCAGATTAGGTTTGGTATCAGAGCGGTCTTTGTGTGGATGTGAATTGCAAGCGTGAACAATGGAATGTGCAGCGACAGAGGATGAAAAAGCGATGTACGAGACCATGCTCAAAATTTTTGAAAGGGTGGAAATAATGTATGAAGCTCTCCAAAAAGAGAGAGGAAAATGAGCGATTGCAGCTTCAGTTACAAGCCACAGAAGAGGCCTTGGAAGAACTAAAGCACATCAAACATAATCTTCAAACAGACAACGCTGAATTTAAGATGCTTCTTCAAGAAGATAAAGAAGAACGAAAAATTTTGCTACGACAGGTGCAAGCTAAGGACGAGGCCTTAGAGAAGATGCAGCGTGACCTATCTGAGGTAAAAAGTAGTTCTTCAAATTCATGTATGTGTCATGATGATGATTTCGCTGTTTTTGAAAATCATACCATAGGAATTGGCACCAAATTGTTGAAGAGAATGGGGTATGAAGGAAAAGGCTTGGGCATTAATGCCCAAGGAATTTTCAACCCCATCAAAGTAGAAAAATTACCCCGTCAGAAACGACTTGGGTATGTCAGAAAGGAAGTTGGGGAATGCGCTGAGACAACTAGCGAATCACCAACAACAGATGATGAGAAAAACTCATCAATTCTTTCCAAATCAATAGATAAGGTAAAATATCTTGATTTCCTTTTTGTTTCGTCTTCACATAGTATGATTTTTGTTGGAGACATGGAGATCCAAATTACAGGGACAAACATGAGGCTCCTTACTAGGACGAGGCGCAAGGAGGAAGAAAAGCTTGGTTTTAATAACCACGGCATAAATCAACCATTGGAGGTTGTGTAGAGACCTCAATTTGCAGGCTCGAGATACAACGAAGAAGAATGCTTGAATGTGTCAGATGCTTCCAAGACATTTTCAAAATTGTCGAGGAAAGAGAATGATGGGAACACATCCTCATCATCTCGTGGCAGTTCCCATTGCAGGGAAAGAGTTGAGGCAAGCTCTCATTGCCATAATGACACCAGAAGTAGCAAGGAAAGGTATAACAAATATCAATATGCGAAAGTTCATTTCGGTTATAATCATGTTGTTAGAGATGAACGTGAACCATGGAATTGAAAAAAATGTACCTTTTGTGGATTACATAACCATACATTTTATAAGTGTTGGAAAAGAATGATAGCACACAAAAGGATGAGGCGTGAAAGACCCTCTCAATAGCAAGTAAAGAAACATGTTAAGTAGATCTGGAGGAAGAAGATGTATTGTAGTCATTGCGACAGAAGTGGTCACCAAAGGGCCACATGTTAGAGGATCCATCCAGAGCAGCACCTTAAAGACAAAGTGCCGGTGCATGAACCAAGTGAAGCAGTTGTTCAACCATTGAATCTTGATAAGTGAAAAATGGTTTCTAGATATGTTAGCTTGTCATGGTCATGCTTTTGTAAATCATTTGTTGCATTTTAAAATGTAAAAAGTGATGATGTGTTTTCCATCACTTGTTAAGCAACAATGATGTCTGGTCTTATTTGTGTTTCATGTTAAAGTCTAAAAGTGATGTTGTGTTTCCATCACTTGTCAAAGAAAAAATAGTGTTTGGCCTTATCTTTGTAAATCATGTGTTGCAGTGGTGATGTGTTTTCCATCACTTGTTGGAGCAACAATGATATGTTGGTCTTGTTTTTGTAGCTTGGGTATTGTGTCCATTTTGATGTAAACTTGACCATCGAGTATGTGTTATAAACTTGTGGCAAGTATGGGATGCTTGGGTCATTAGTTGGTCATGAAAGTCAAGCATGTAATTTTCAAAACAATGTACTAAAAGTTGCAGAGGTTGTAGGTGTCGGCTTATCACTTAAGGCTCTGAAGAACAAAGGTGAAGGAGATGGAAGCGAGACATTATCAGGACGCTTGTGATGAAGACAAGGTACATAAAAGTTGTAGATTATTTTTCATGCTTTTGGAGGACCAAAAGCTCCTCAGTGGGGAGGATTGATCTAGGTGGATCTAGGGACACACACATGACAAAGAGGGCTTATGAAAGCTTGAAAATCAAAGTGATTAGAATGCTTTCGAACCAAGACTAGAGCGTAGATCTTGTCGTCTTGATCACAGCAGTGTGAATGGTTCATCAATTCGAGCTTGTATGAGGGAGAACGAGCCAGTCAAAGTTTTGGTCAATGTTGGATTGTGGGCCAGGTTTAAGTGTCCTACAATTTTGACTGACCCCAAGGCATGAAACCTAGCTCCTAAAAGCGGGCGAATTTATTGGATCGTTAATTTGTTTAATATCCCCTATAT
>APFE030565893.1:3353-18105 GCA_000404065.3 Pinus taeda | reverse complement strand
TGCACGATATAAAAATTAATATAAAAAATGGCTGATGGGCCATGAACCTCGCCGACCCCAACTCCAACACACCATATTAATATCATATGTTATAAGGGGTGGGCGGGCCACCTCTGGTGGACTTGATCCACACCCTAACATCGTCACCATGCGTTAATTCTAGAGCCAGTGGGAGGGCCGGCCCCGCCCACGCGGTAGCTCCATGTGTCACACCTCCATTTACCAACTGTGCCAACCGTTCCCCATTTAATACATCAAAATGACAATGTACTATGGAGGTTAAGGGGCGGGCCACGCAATGCAGATCTGATCCCGAAAACAACAAATGCATGTAGTTTTTTTTAAAACTAACTATGTTTTAATATGAAGGGGTCGGGGTTTGACCACCCGGTTTGACCACTCGACCTCCTCCTTATAACTCAGGTTCTTTACCAATTCGCCCAACAGTCCACATTGTAATATTTGCCCACGAGCAACATTATATAAACCCTCATTTTCTCAGTACATGGAGGCCAAGGTGTGGCACTCAAATTGAGATAATTGTTAATTAATTTATTGCAGGTGGAACCATGAGCCTAGAGAAGAGGCAGACATAACCATGATTGGGCGAAATGCTCAAGAGGGTGAAATTTTTGCAGTGTCCAAATTGGACAAATTTTATGTCAATATTACACCTTGCAGTGACATGAACCTGATGGCACAGTCAGAATTTTGATATGAGCAGCAAATCTTGAGATGACCTGGAGGAGGGAATCTTTGAGGAATCTAGGGGGAATCTAAAAGATTCCTTAAGCCCCAGATTTTCGTTTTCTCAGAATTTAGAAATTTGAAAGTCAATTTTACACTATTCGATGCCAGAATATGATGGTGTATTCAGATTTTCCATTTTCTCATTTCATTTTTCAGCCACTTTTCAAAGTGGAGTGCAGGTATCAGCATTCAATGCTCGAGCAGTCATTTCCATGAGATCCGACACTACGAGATTGATGGTATGGCCAACTTCAGAAGTTGACATCCTTTTCTTCAGATGGTCCCAAGATATGAGGTACATGCAGTGTGTTCATGTACTTCTTTTTGCTATGAGATGTATTGTGCTGAATAGATCCTTGTTTGATGTTTGATGTGAGATCTTGCTTTCTTACCTGTTTCATGCTTCCTTCTTGATGTGATGCAGAATCATCTGTGGGATGTACGTGTTGTCATAATTCATCATGTTTTGTTTGAGATCTGTTTTTTGTTATGTTGATGGGATACTCATGTGTCACCATGTATGTTTGCATTGAGATCCCTTTTATGCCATGGTGGTGGGATGCTCATTATCATCATGCATGAGTTTAGGTCATACTGGTAGGATTCCTTTTTTGGATGAGAGCTCCTGTAGCAGAACATCTCTTGGAGCCACTCCTACGTGAGGGAATTTTCCTTGTATGATAGCGACGTCACCACCTATGTACATCATCACTATTGACAACACTTAATGTAGTGGCCTACACCATCTTGAAACCATGCTCGGAGACGTAGTCCCTCCTGGACAAACTCCATTATCAATGTTTTGTGTATTATGTCACTGATTCTTGTCATGTTCCTTCTTCTTTACAACATGCATATATGTTCAATTATGTTAGTTTAAATGCAATTCTAATCACATCATGAAAGTAAAAGATCTTGGTTAAATCCAGGAGTTGAGTCAACTCATATCACTACATGTCCAGTTAATTAGCATTAGGTGTTTGTTTTCTTCAGTGCACAACCACATCTCTCTGGATTCAGTACTGTGGTGCATTAGTCAGCCATGTAAAGTATATTGTATGTAATTTGTATTCTCTCATTTTTCCATGTTTGAATATAATTCATGTATTCTTTCTCTCAATTTTATTTCTTCTTTCCTATTTGTAAGCTTTGTTCTTTGTTTTTAGCTACATACATTTTATGCAAGTTCAACTACAATTTCACATATTTGTAGAGCTCACTGGAGTTAGGAACAAGGAGCATAAACAATCTTTTTGCAGGCACTAAAGATTGGATATATTGGAAAGGATAGAGCTTTCAACTTCTATAATTCTCATGCCATATAACTATTTCAAATGGAAGCTAAGGATTCTACTTCAGATCAAAAGTAGAAGCTTGTATTAGATAGACAAGGCAATTGATATTGAACCAAATTCCGAATTCAAATATTTCAACCACATGGACGACACTTTCAGTCTCTTATGCTTTATAAATATCTCCAAAATTAATTGTTAATGCCAAAGCATGCATCACTCGAAATGAAGTCTAGACCACTTTGAAGATTCTTTTTGGGGAAGTAGGAAGAGTATGGGGTCATATCCTTGAAAATGATCTTAACTCATTAGATTCGAGCAATTTAAGAAACATTCAAGGGTGAATACATGAACATGAGTTGCACTTTTTGGAAAGAGCATGAGTTGGAAGGGAGAAAAAAGCAGCTTGATTGAGCTGTTTGAGTGCTTAAAAATAAACCCTCGATCGAGCTCCTACATAACCCATAATTAGATATGAGCACAGTCAAGCTATTTTTTTTAAGCTTCCCGTCCAAAAAACAATGGGGATTTTATGTTTTTATATCTCCATCTAGGGTTTTATAAACCCTAAATTGAGCTATTTATGTTGAAAAATGCGGCAATAAATTCTTAATTTGATTTTTCCTTAGTCAAATTGAGGAAATTCGAAATTCTACATCAAAAAACAACTTGGAGGAGTTAATTGAGGTGACATGGCTCTTGTCACTCATTTAAGAATACTCAATTCAAGTTAATGAGTTGAAGTTTAGTTTACTTGAGTTGATTCCGAAAAGATAGGAGTCTAGTTCAGTTAATTCGAGTTAGGGGCATGATGTCCAGTTGTGTGCAGTGAGTTCCTAAATTTTAGGAGCCTAGGTTGAGTTAATTTCAGTTGTAGCAATTTAATTAAGTTAAATTGAGTAATGGTCAGTTAAATAGTTCTAATTGTTGGAGGAACTAGTGGAAGGTCAAGTTGTGGAAGTGGAACTTCAACCACACTCAATGATCATCCAAATAACTAATCAATTAGCCTAAATTAGCTCATACATGCAAATAATTGGATTTACCTAGTTGAGATGGAGATTCCAAGGAAATGCACTATCAGTTGTAGCATATTCCAATGTGTACAAGTGGTGCATACAGTCAGAGGAAGGACCCTATGGAATTGGACAATTCAATAGTGGGAAATTTGTAAATAATAGGGTCAATTTCCCAAGGGAACAAAGGAAATATGAGCTTGGAGGGCTTGAAAATTGCCTAAATGTTGGCCAAAGTCGACCAGTCAAGCAGAGGGATAGAATATACACTTGTAGGGTGTGCTAAAGCTTGAAAAAGCATATGTATTTCATCTCTATTATTTGATTAATGAAATATAGATAGGAAGGGATTTCGAGCAGTTGCTTTCCCCTAGATAAATCTCTATGCGTGTGTGGTGTTTCCTTTTGCATGTCTATGATTTGTGTTCTAGATGGTGAATTAACTTCCGTAGATTAGTAGAGTAGCTTTAAGTCTTATGATTTAGTAAATTTCATGAGTAGTTTTGAATCTACACATTAATTTCCACATGGTATCAGAGCTTATTTGTAGAATTTTCTGCAATTTCAATTTTTACATTAAGCACTCAATGGAGTTGTTGAGGGCCTAAAAAATGGAGTTTTAGCTCCCCTTCTACAAATTTCTCTACAACACCATTTTGTACCCTAACGAAATTCAGACATAATTTTTTTTTTTTTAATGTGGCGGAGCTAATAATGTTGGATTTGTGAAGAAATCCTTTATCCAATGACATATGAGTTTGACATTTTCAAATTCATATGCTATTTTTCATATAATTTGTTTTAAATATAGTGTTTGAATTTTTTTTTATAGTTTCAAAGGGGTTGAATAAAAAATCAATAACATAAATATACAAAACAAATTAAAAAAATATAAATATATTTGCTTACGAGTCCTCTTCAAAAGGGTACTCTTGTTTTTTGCATTTATTTAAAGAGTCAAAAAAATTCTTATATGAACACGTGTATGCAAAATGAAATTGAAATATTACTTCGCCAACTTCGAAAAATAATACAAAATATAATTTTGGATAATTTCTTTTTTAATATGAAAAACTTAGTTCTCTCTGTTTAGATCATGCTCATCTATATATTTTTTAAAAATTACACATTTTAGACTAAGTTATATTATGCAAAAACACACATACCTCTTAAGATGTGCCAAAGTTTTGCAAGGACAAGCATTTAAATTAATGAAAAATTGATTGATTATATGACATTATTTTTTTTTGCAAAAAATATCATTATAACAACACAATTTTCCACATTCACAATGATTATATGAATTTTGAGGGCTTCAATTCTATAAAAGAGTAAAATTTTGAAATTTCATCGCCATATTTCGCCCAAAAGTGTAACCCATCTTCATGCATTCACCCGAAAGGTTTCTTCACAAGGGCCAAAGACTTGCAAGGACAAGCATTTAAATTAATGAAAAATTGATTGATTATATGACATTATTTTTTTTGCAAAAAATATCATTATAACAACACAATTTTCCACATTCACAATGATTATATGAATTTTGAGGGCTTCAATTCTATAAAAGAGTAAAATTTTGAAATTTCATCGCCATATTTCGCCCAAAAGTGTAACCCATCTTCATGCATTCACCCGAAAGGTTTCTTCACAATGGCCAAAGACTTGCTACTCCAATTGAAAGGATGCAAAATTGACAAATCCAAACAAGAAAGGCAATTAATTATTTCCATATTGTCAATATTGGGTCCAAAGTATGCCTTATCTATATCCACTTTTCACACAATCAATCTGACAATAGGACTAGGACATGCCCACACTTAATGGTTTTATTGAGTCCTTGATACATGTCCATGATAATCTCATAAATATGGGCACATTAAAAAGTTCCAAAGGCCATGCACTTGTGCATGTAAAGGGCAAGGCCAACTCAAAATCTAATCAACAATCCAAAGGAAAATAAAAGGAAATGGAACTAGGTCCAAGAAAAGGATGAAATCCCAAACCTCCAGATGAATCTAACTACTAAAATGAAAAGAAGGACAAGACAGAGAAGTTGAAATGAAATTATTATGTAACACCCTCATCCGACATCTACCCCAAGTAACAAACCAACCAGGGTAAATATATGACAAGAAGCCACTATAATGGGATTCAACCTCCTAAGTCACTTTAAGGAAGTGGAATCAATGAAAACACACTAGAGAATCTTCCACATTAGCAACATAAATCCCAAGATCCATCCCAACCACTCAAGTAACTAGCCTTTGAGACCAACTGAAGTTTTAGTGCATCAAACCCCTGAACGCTCCCTTGATATGAACAAGGGTTCATCTGGGAGTCTCTAGAAGCTCCCACAATAGGGGCAAGGGATCTTCTGAGGACTTTTCCCCCCAGAATTGTTGTGCTTTCAAATCCAAGATTTGTGCAACTTTTTTAGGCTGAGAGCCCAGGTCACAGCCCAAAACTCAATGACACCTTCAGAAATGAATTTACACAACAAAACGATTATACATTTGTAAAAACACTGACAAGGACTAGAATGGACCCCTACTAGTCATGATAGGCATTTCGTCAAGCATATCACAAATATGAAATCTATAGGTCTTAACATAAGAGGTGGGCATAGGGGTATCATACTTATCTATGATTCACTATGAGGCCTTGTTCCCTTATCACATTAGCTGCATTATCATCCATTAATCCATAGATACATTGTTCATTCATTTACAAGTAAAAACATGATCAGAGCCATACATAATCACTGTCATAATACATGTTCATAACTGACATAATAACAACAAAAATACCAAGGAAACAACAACCATATAATCCACATATAAACCAATATAATACTAATGAATTAACAAGGATAAATAACCTCATATTAATGAATGCAACAACCAATTAGGTTTGAGACTTCCACCAACTACACGACCATATACTGGATGAACCAAATATTTCTTTCATCCAATCACACCCGTGCCATATTCCAAACATGAATGTGGGACTTAAAACCAAACTCAACCAAGCTTTCTGATGCTACACCACCTCACCCTCATCAATAGAACCAAGCTTTACCACAATCCATCCCAGATCACTAGGCCATAAAACAAGCATTGATGCAATCATATTTCTCCACCTAAATCATGAGGAATTTTCTTGTCTCCTAATCTCTAGGCTTTACCACAATCCACAATCCAATCCAAGGATCACTAAGCCATAATTGAGACACTATTTTATAGGCTCTACTGCAATCCACACCAGATCACTAAGCCCTAACCGAGACTCCACCCTTTATGCTTTACCATATATCTCTCCATTCACCGGCAAGGATTCCTAGGCCTAATCAAGGGCAACCGCCTCTAGGCTTTATTGTATATCCTGCCATTAAGTGGTTGAGGATTCCTAGGCCAACTGAGGAACACAATACCTTGCATTTACTGCAACCCATAATCCGGTTCAGGGGTCACTAGGTCAGTGGCTTTACTGCAATCCGCAGTCTAGTTCAGGGATCACTATGCCATGTGTTCTTTCTTTTGGATATCCACCTCACTTGGCTTCGAATCCATCCGACAATCCATCTCAACAAAAACATGAGAATCCCATCATACCATGGCTATCTGGAAATGGAAAGGCTATGCTGAAAACACTGTCACACATGGAAAAACTGATGCCATGATAGTAAATAACCACATGCAATACCATGCATGCCAAATCTAGCAAGGGAATCACACATGCAAATCGATACCTGCAAAGAATATTGTTGTAGCTGCTTGATCCTGGTCTTCCTTGATTGCTCCTTCCTTCCTCTTGTCTTCTTTTCTTTTCTTGATCCAATGCCAAAGTGATCCAAGAAAACAACAAGTGTCCAAGAGTGAGTGAAAGAGAGAGAATAATGAGAGAGCTCCAAAACTGAAATGACAAAAGGTTACACTAACAAAGCCCTAAGAAAAATCTTACCAACTGAACCTCAAAAGCATTTTTATCAATGAGACCTCTATTTTCTTCATTTTCCATTATTTTCCTTCAATTTTCTCTTCACATGCAACATGTGACCTTTCACCTTCCTTTTCTTCTAATTTCCATTATTTTCATAAATAAATGTGCCAAAAATTTCCATTTTTCCTTTCCAAATCCTTTTCCATTGCCTTTGCCAATTTCCTTAGCCATAATAAATTGAAGTGACACCCCACTAGGATGTTTTTTCCCACCATTAAACTTGGAATATGTGTCCCATGGCCGTGGTCTTATATATTTTTACATGGATTTTTAACTAGAGCTGTTACATAATCCTCCTCCTTGGGGGAACACCGTCCTTGGTGTTCACTAACACCTATAACCAACAAGGCCGTGGTCTTATATATTTTTACATGGATTTTTAACTAGAGCTGTTACATAATCCTCCTCCTTGGGGGAACACCGTCCTTGGTGTTCATTAACACCTATAACCAACAAGACCACTGAAAAAAATACTACCCGTGGAGCTTTATAACAAAGCTTGTTGCAGTATTTACAATGATCATCTACTAAAACATGACAAACATACCATTTATTGAAGATTTATAACACAACTCATTATAGTATTTACAATAATAACCACATATACATACATAACCATTTTCTTCACCCAAAACATAATCATATAAATTCAGCGCGATACAATGTTTACAATGATATAAACATACACACATATGCACATTTTCTCAACTAACAAATAAAGGAGATGATGCCTGCATCTGCAACAAGGGAATCCAGAGACTCACAACTCCACCCTAAAAATTAGTACCAAGATTCACCTCATTCTCAGGAAATCCATAATCCACTGCCAAAGTCAAATTGCATCCTATGTCCAACGGTACAATCCTACACTACTTCTCCTCTCAATGAACAGTTACCAGTTCATTGTTCCAAGCACACTCCCAATGTGCATCTGATTATATTTGGCAATGCTAATGACCAAAACAAATCCATCCCCCGTCCTTCCCTTCTCTGCTACACAATCCCTCAAGAAATCCGATTTCCCCTTTCGTGTAATCACTCACCTCCCAAGTTCCCCAACATCCCCTATCTTGAACGATCCATCCCTTGGTAAGGCTTCCTCACATTGGAAAGTTAAAAAATAAAGGCATATACCTACCTCAAAACCATCATAGGCCATAGCATGCTCATGGAAATCAATGGACATTATTGGGTACCAGTGTCCCATAATGGCCCTGCTCTTGAATTCTTTACCGACATACTGCTCCCTGTTCCAATTCCTTTCACTGCTATTGCTAATTCTTGCAGTAAATTTTGATCACCTAACTAGGCATTTCATCCTTTCCTGTACCAAGCACATAATTTCCATTAAATTCAAAATAAATTGAAATAAATTCAAATCATACCTCATTGGTGGCCCATCAATAAGGTATACTTGCAATTCTGTTTGCTTCCTATCACAACAAGTCAAACTATCATATTTGACCAAATGATCATGTATAAACATATCACATTAGGTTAGCTCAAAACACAACCATCATAGATCAAAATCACAAATCACATGTACCCATCATAAACTATAATCATAGACCATAATCATAAATCACATGCATAACAAAACTGCAATAAAATACTGATACTTATCCTTTAATCAATCCTTCGCTTCTACCTTTGTCCTTATTTCGTACACACCCTAGATTGGTGTCCACACCTCACAAACACCCAGTGCCTTCTCCTCAATCATGTGCATATACACATAGTGTGCATCACACACATACAACCACACACGACATACAACACCATGAAATACATGTACCTACACCTGACATACCACACATACACCTACACCCAATGTAAAACACAACACAATACATACTCCTACATTTGGTGTACACCACAAGACAATACATACACCTAAACCTGATGTACAACACAACAAAAATACGTACACAGAGTACAAAACAATGAATACATATGTCACGATGCCACGACTACACAATTCACATACATAGTACCACATGCACGCAACACAACATGTATGACACATGAAAAATACCACATGTACACTGATACCACCTTTACAACATGTACACAATAACACATGTACAACATGTGCACATCATCACATGTACAAGACACCACCTGCACAACGCGTACACAATGCCTAATGTACATCGCACTGCCTATACAACATGTACACAATACCACATGTACACAGTACCACATGCATGACATGTACATGAAACCACATGTACACAACATAACATGGACAACATATACATAGCACCCCCTACACACAATGCCACATGTACAATATGTACACAACACTACACGCACACAACATCACATGTACAATCATGCATACAACACCATATTGACATAGCACCACACGTACATAGCACTACATATACAACATGTCCATAGCACCATATGTACAAAACACCACATATCCTACATGTGCACAACACCACATATCCATCATGCATACAATACAACATGTACACAACACCACATGTACATAACACCATTTATACCTAACACTGCATATGAAAGATACACATAACACCATATGTACAATAAGCACACAACATCATATGTACACAATACTACATATACAACATTACAAATCACCATACGTACAATCACTGAATATACAACATGCAGAACATATACACAACAATAGCACTGCACATCCAAAACCATACTACCTCTACAAAGCAACCTTACTTCTAGTGTCTCCCTGCCATCCATGCTTATCTTAGCATGCTGCAGATCCCGCTGCTTTCATTTAACTGATTTATCTCTTAGCATAACCTGCCCATAACATAAACATAGACATAGTATTATCACATAATATCAATTCATATCCACATGATACTGACCTCAAAGATCTATCAAGCTACTCTTCCCACTTGATTCCTCATGAACCAGGAATCTCTTCATGCCATTCACCTACATAAGCAATCATTCTTCCACAAGAAAAAATCATGATGACCTTGTCATGATCTCATCATACAACGACATACATACATACATATATACATATGAACATTAGCATAAAACAATCACGATCAAAACATAATTACTGGATCTCAAGGTCAAAGTTAAGAGAACTCCCTTTATCTCTTCACAACATGCACAACACTGAGAACAACGATTCCAATCATAGTTAAGGAATCTAACACCTCAAGTCCATTTACTTTACCTTTCTTTATTACCTTACTCATGTTTGTACTACCACCGTCTATTTATCACAATGGACCCAACCAGTCCAATCGATTGTCGTATAATTCTTCCACTGCCCTTATACATGCACCGGGGTTCATCTGAGTCTATTACTTGATGGGTTTCATTAAGCTTCTCCCAAGATCCATTAATTTTCCTCTTTCCCAACCAATTCCTAAGATTCAAAACTTAAAAGGCAACCATAGGAAACAAGCAAGAAGAAGACCATGAAATCCAATAACAACACGACACGACAAAAAAGTGGTAAGGCCTTACACGAGACATAAACAAAAGTACAAATCAAGCTAAACAAATCACAAAAGACCAAAAGAAAAAGACTAGCCAAAGACACCATGAATCCATCCCCAGGGGTTTCCAATTCTTCAAAGTGAAATCTCAACCCGAGCGTTCTTTAAGAATTCATGGCAATATCTTTTGCCATGCAATCCCCTGCATCACACATGTTCCAAGGATAAATGAAACATGTCTACTAAATTGAAATCAACCTTTACCAAGACTAACAATCATGTCATAATCCATAGTCAACTGATATTCATTAAACATAATGCTACAAATATCACCTACTTTCACTCAAGTACATATCAACTGTCTCAACACATATGTGTTAGTACAATCATCTTAAAACAAGATCATTTGAACACATACTCATATTATGCAATTCATCAAACATTCAACCAACTCGCAAACATACCGTGTTAAATAAATCAACTAGATGACATAATAGGCACCAAACACTTAAACACCAAATAAATGTCATAATCAAACTGTCAAGCACAAAATATACAACATAAGAAAAATCATGCCTTAATGTATCTCAAAGGAGTCTATCTTGTCTACAAAATCAAGCTAGATTAGCACGATATAACTTCACAACATATCAACTCAACCATAAATAAGGTCATGATATCCATAACAATGACTAGCTAACATGTTCACATCATAAACTCATAAACAAGTATCATTCATTCATGACAATTATGTACGCACAATCAATATAGATTAGTACAACACAATATCTCAAATATGTCGACTCATACCTGAATGTCATAACCCTAACCATTTGCATAGGTCAATCTAATTTAGCATGATACATATAACATCAAGATCTTAGTTGCAATAACCGTAATCATCAAGTTAACTAACATATAACAGCAAGTTAACATATAACATAATAATCAACAACATAAAACATAATGATCAAGTTATCTAACATAAAACAACAATAGAAATGCATACAACCACATGTCACTATCATTCATGACTATCCGACACATGTGCATATGACCACACTAATCAACTAACATTTATCATACATGTAACCATAATAATAATAGAATGACAAGCATATCAGTAACCATAATTCTTATAGCAAACATTAACGAACATACCTGCATTCACACCATACAAACTTGTATGATAATCTGCTCTTACCCCGAAGTCCATTGTTGCAACTCCACTTTAATGATCTATATCTCCTGCTCTATCTCAACCAACACATTAGCATCATAACAACCAATAACATCATGATGACACAAGACCATGCCAATGACCATCACAATGCATCTTTGACATACTATGCATGCAAAACCATAACCATGAAAATACATGCATAACAACATATAGACACCGGCATGCATAACAAATGCATATACAAATGACATGCATTCATGACAAACACATCCCAACAACAACATCATCAACTCCTACATGGAAACACAACTATAACAATGACCACTACCATGCATACATAACAAGCACATATAGAACCGAGATGCATGCATGACAAACACATTCCACCCATCTAGTCTAAGGGTTGAACCATGCTCTAATACCACACCGTGGGATTAAATAACAACCAAAGAGAACAAAAACTAGACATTCCCCAAAGTGAACGGAACCCGCTATGATACCACTTTGTGGTATCAGATATCACCCAAAAGGAAAAGAAACCAGACACCACCCAAAGAGAACAAAACTCGCTCTGATACCACTCTGTGGTATCGGACATGATCCAAAGAGAGCGCAATCTACTTCAATACCATTCTGTGGTATCATATATGACCCAAAGAGAGCACAACCCACTCTGATACCAATTCGTGGTATCAGATATGACCCAAAGAGAGCGAAACTTTCTTTGATACCACTCTTTGATATCAGATATGACCCAAAGAGAACATAACCTGCTTTGATACCACTCTGTAACACCTTCATCCCACATCTACTCAAGTAACTGGCCAACCAGGGTAAATATGTGATGAGATGCCACTATAATGACATTCAAACTCCTAAGTCACCTTAAGGAAGTGGAAGAGACAGAAACACACCACATATACCTTCCACATTAGCAAAAAAACTCCCAAGAGCCATCCCAACTACTCAGGTAACCAGCCCCTGAGACTAACTGAAGTTTTAGTGCATCAAACCCCTGGACACTCCCTTGATGTGGATAAGGGTTCTACTGGGAGGCTCCAAAATCTCCCACAACAAAGGGAGCTTTCGAGGATTTTTTTCCCAGTGTTGTGACTACGACTCTGGGATTATTTGTGCCACGTTTTTAGGCCCAGAGCTTAGGTTAGTGCCCAAAAATCAATGACACCTTCAGAAATTAATTTACACAACAAAACAATGATACATTTGCAAAAACATTGACAAGGACTAGACTAGACCACTACTAGCCATGACAAACATTTCGTCAAACATATCAAAAATATGAAATCTACAGGTCTTAACAACATAACTGAGCATAGGGGTCTCATACTTATATGGAATTCTCTATGAGACATTGTTTCATTATTCCATTTGATTCATTATCATCTATTAGGCCATAGATAAATTGTTCATTCATTTATAAGTAAAAACATGATGATAGCCATATATATCCACTGTCATAATAAATGTTCATAACCAACATAATAACAACAAAATACAAAGGAAAAAATAACCATATAATCCAAATATAAACCAATATAATACTCATGAATTAACAAGGAGAAATAACCTCATATTAATTAATGTAATGGCCAACCAGGTTTGTGAGTTCCATGAACCATCCAACCATAGATTGGCTTAACCAAATCTTTCTTTCAGCTAATCACCCCCGTGCCATATTCCAAGCATGAAAGTGGGACTTAAAACCGAAATCAATTATAGCTTCCCTAGGCTACACCACCTCAACCTCATCAATAGAACCAAGCTTCACCACAATCCACCCTGGATCACTAGGCCATAAAACAAGCATGGATGCCACCAGATTTCTCCACATACATTGTGAGGAAATTTCCTGTCTCCTAGTATCTAGGCTTTACCACAATCCAAAGTCCAATCAAGGGATCACTAGGCCACAACCGAGACACCAATCTTTGGGCTTTATCGCAATACACACTAGATCACTAGGTCCTAACTGAGACTCCACACTCTAGGCCTGATCAAGGGCAACCACCTCTAGGATTTACTCTATATCCATCCATTAACCAATCGAGGATTCCTAGGCCCGTCGAGGCACACAATACATGGCTTTACCACAACCCATAGTGCGGTTCAGGGGCCACTATGCCAATGGATTTACCACAATCCATAGTCCAGTTCAGGGATCACTAGGACATGTGTTCTTTCTTTTGGATATCTACCTCACTCAGCTTTGAATCCATCTGACAATCCAACTCAACCAAAACATAATAACCCCATCACACCATGTTGGGTCCCTATAATACTAGTGATTACCCCATTAATATTGTAGTTGTACCCTTTATTAATATTTTCGTGCCCCTATTGTCCCCATATTATTATTACTGTGCCCCATAGAATCCCTCTATTGTTATTTTTGTGGCATTATACTATTATTGTTAGGTCGGCTGAGTTATATTGTGACTCCTTAGACTCCTATATATAGAAAGGAGGTTTTGTCATTTGAATCATCCAAGAATTGTTCATTTATGTAAATGTAAAGGAGGTTTCCCCCTCGAAGAGGCTGAATTCTAAGGCGTTGATCTATCTTTTCTATCTTTTTCTTGAGCTGGTTACTTAACATTTGGTATTAGAGCTTTTGATTCTAAGGTTTCGCTGCTCCAAACCGGTCATTGTGGCATTTTCGCTATAACATTTTTTCTGTGACGTTTCAGAAGTTGAAAAACAAACCCATTTGAGAAGAAATCATGCTAAATCTCGGGTCCAAATTTTAGAGCTTTTTGCACTATATTTGCGGAGATATGATCTAAGGAAGTTGGGCTTTTTGCAAACTCCTGAATTACATTCCAAACAGGTGACCTGGGGAAAATCATCATAACTTTTTCTCTGAGCATTGGATTGAAATTTCGTAAGAAGGTACAGAAAGAGGATGGACTATAGTTTCTTCTGTATATTTTTTAGAGCTAAAGGTTGAAACAGTGACTTGTGGCACGTCGTACAAGTTCGCTCTACTGAACTAGTCTATAATCAAGTCACTGTGGGAGATTTGGCATAACTCTTCATTGG
>APFE030565888.1:11710-27944 GCA_000404065.3 Pinus taeda | reverse complement strand
ACACCAGTCATGTACCTCATATATTGAGGTTTAATGTAAGGTTCATACTGAATCCTGTCCAATACTTTGTGCTTGTTCCACTCTTCTCCAACATTAGGAATCCTCGTTGCTTGAGAAATCATCTCAGGTGTCAATGTAAAATCCACCCCTGCAAGATTTACATGTCCGTAATGCAAATGAAAAACAAACAAGCGGACCAATTCCCTGTGAAGCTGAATTTGAGAAATCCTCTCACAAAATTCATAACATGAGAAGTAGCGGAAACATGTGACTGCCAGTGGACAAGCCTGCAAATAGCTCAAAGTGGTGGGCTCCTCTCTCACATGGTGACCACCCCTACCACCCCTCCTCCTTTGTACCTCAACCTCTGAATCTGACTCATGGTCATCACTTTGCTCATAATCGATTTCGGTTTCTGACATGGTTTCAAGAGCAAAGTGGTTGAAATGTACTGCTGCTTCTGCTTTAAAATTTGTTGTTTTAACTGCTTTGAAATGTTGTTTCAAGGGGACAAGTAGCACAAGGGAAATGTTAGGGAAGGGATATCTGGAAGGGAAATTGGGAAAACATATGAAACAGGGAGTTTAGGGGAAGAATTATGACATTTACATCATCATACAATTTCATTTGCAAGGATGTTATGGGAGGTAGGGTTTAGGGTTTGATTTTTGATTTATTAATATTTTTGGTAGGGAAATTAAGTAACAGTGATAAGGGAGTAAAAAATGAGAGGTAGGAAAATATAGGAACAATAGGAATGAAAAGGAATACCTTAAAACAGCAAAACAAACCCTAGCAATTTTGACATTTCAAGCAAAAGCACATCGAGTATTTACCTGCAAATGAAGGCTTTGAAAACATAATCATGATCTTCTTCAAGCTTTATCAAACCATAATTTACATGATTGAAGGCCTACCTAACAAGCTTGAGGAGATTTAGGGTCTTTTTCAAGTTTATAACCAATTGCTGCCTAAGAGGTCGCGCATAGAACCCAAGAGGTCGCGCACTCCCAAGAGGTCGCGCCCTTGTATTTTTCTAACTGCTGGAACCCCATGGAGAGGTCGCGCCCACCCAAGAGGTCGCGCACAGCTGTGGAGAGGTCGCGCACGGTTCCTCTCTGCAATTCCGCCCAAATGCTCTTAAAAATGATTTTCTCTATTGCTTGAAGGCACAATGAAGCTTAATGGAGGGAGAGAGAGACTTTATAGCCTTGGTTTGAATTTATTTCATGTCAAAACCCTCTTTCTAATGTTTTTTCATGACACTTTTTAAATTTTGAATGTTGCTGACTTTTTGGTTTCCTTTTGTCCTGAAATTGGTTGAATTGATGTTTTTTCTTGAAAATTTTTGCAGGGATAGCTTCTGAGGACTCTTGGCAAAGGGGACTAGGGCTGCATGCTGACTTTCGAAGAATTTTTGAATTTTTACAATTTTCACAAAATTTGGAGAAATGACCTTGGCTTTAAAAACAAGGTTTTTAAATCCAAGGTAAAAAATTAACTGTACAAGATGAAATATTTGAAGAAACACTTTGATAATCATCCCTCTGGCCTGCTGGGCATTTATTGACTTTAGAGACATGACCTTGAAGACAAACTGGACCTAAACCCTAGACCTAAGACTTTTGACCTCAAGACAAAACAAACCACTTTGAAAGAGTTTATTGACTGAAACAACTTGATCCAGCAGTGCCAAGAGGGAAATAAAGACACCAGCTCCTCCATCAGGGTTATGGCATGCCTAATGGAATGCAGTGAGATGACATTGATGAGACACCTACTTATGCAAATGCAAAGAGTTTTGATCGCTGATGGAGGGCTACTTGATCGACTCTAACATCTGGTACTCAAAGGATCGGTGAACTATTTAGTAACCTCTTTAGTTTTGTGAATTCAGTGTCACATTCATATGTCCATTCATACTTGACCCCCTTTCATTGTAATGTGGTGATGGGTTTTGCGATCCTCGAAAACCCTTCCAAAAACCTCCGATAATACCTTGATAGCCCCATAAAACTACACACCTTATGCTCCTTATTCTTGGAATACACAAGAATGTTGTCCAGAAAGAGTTGCACGAATTGGTCCAAATACTTCCTGAACACACCATTCATGAGGCTCATGAATACTGCTAATGCATTGGTCAAACCAAATGGAAAAACTATGAATTCATAGCACCCAAACCAAGTTCAAAATGCATTTTTTGTGATGTCACCTTCGTTAATCCTCAATTGGTGGTATCCAAATCGTAGATCGATCTTTGAGAAAACCGCTTCTCCTTTCATTTGATCAAATAGGTCATCTATTATAGGTATCAAATACCTATTCTTTATTGTGGCTCTATTCAAGTCCCTATAATCTATGCATAGACTTAAGGAACCATTCTTCTTCTTGACAAAAATCACTGGTGCACCCTAAGGTGAAATACTAGTTCTGATAAATCACAAGTCTAAGAGCTCTTTTAACTACATCTGCAACTCACAGAGTTCTAGATTTGTCATCCTATAGGGTGTCTTAGATATTGGTTTTGCACCAGGTTTTAGGTCGATTGTGAAATCAATCTCCCTTACAGGATGTAATCAAGGCAATTCCTTAGGAAAAACATCCTTGAATTCTAACAAAATTGGGTGTTGATCTAGGGAGGGTCCTTTTTGGTCACTTACAACCTCGACCACATATAGTTTGCAACCTTGTTGGAGACAAAATTTTAGCTTCATCATGGATATGAATCATAGCGACACTCCTCTCTTGATTCCACAAATCTCAATTGGCCTACCTTCATCATCTAAACAAATCACCTTCTTCTTAAAAAAACTACCAAAGCTCAATGAGCTTCTAGCTAGTCCATTCCAATAATTACATCGTACATCCCCAATGTTGTGACGTATTCCTTCAACTTAGTTATACACACCCCGAGGTTTACCTGACATTGGTCAACACTAGGTCCTACTGCTTGTTTTATCCCAGAAGCCATCTCAACTCGCTTAAAGTCATCGTGCTCGTAG
This sequence comes from Pinus taeda, assembly GCA_000404065.3. Classification (NCBI taxonomy): domain Eukaryota; kingdom Viridiplantae; phylum Streptophyta; class Pinopsida; order Pinales; family Pinaceae; genus Pinus; species Pinus taeda. The sequence goes on along the minus strand of APFE030565888.1, from coordinate 24,939 downwards.
GCTGCCAACACACATTTTTCTAATGCAACTAGTGAAATGAGACTATCTGTAGCACCTGAATCAACAAAATTTTAACTTTTACTTTATTTATCATACCTGAGGTTTCTACCACGGAAGACTGGTGTTCAACTTGTTGGTTATCAACTATTGCATAGATTCGATGGTGGCTACTTGCTCCCCCCATTGATGTGTTTCTTTCTCTATAGTTGTTACCAGTTTGTAAATCAAGACAGTCACACTGGTAATGAAGTCCCCCGAATCCCCAAAAACTGATGCGTGGTAGACTTCGCACAAAATGTTGTGGAGTTCTTTGGAAAGAGTTCCTTCCCTTGGGACCCCTGCCCCTCCTCGTTTCTCCTCGCATATGACCTTGATTTTCACGCATCCTTGAAGTTGCGAGTGAAGCTGCACTAGTAACCATTGAAATCCCCACTTTTGGTGCTCTAGGTACAACCCCGTTTCTATATGATGGTGGCCTCAAACTCCTCCCCTGGGAAAGGTACGAGGGGCCTTCCCCATAAACCTTTGTTGTTGTGGAAAAATGGTTTTGTTTCCACCCTTTAAGTCTAAGTGTTCTTCAACATAACAAGCATGTTCCACAACTTCTGCAACTGAGGATGGTTTCCACATCCACAACATTGCCCTAATCTTAGGGTTCAATCCATAAATGAAATGATCTGCTTGGCGTTGGTCAGTATCCATATATGAGACATACTTGACCAATTCCATGAATTTAATCTCATATTCTTCTACCTTACGATTTCCATGTATCAATGCATGGAAGGCTCCTACCTGATGTTCTTCATAATATGATGGTAGGTACTTTTTCCTGAATCTCTCCTCAAATAACTCCCAAGTAATTGTATCTGGAGTGAGGTGTAGTTGACGCTCTAAGTTACCTGACCAATTTAGTGCATTATCTTTGAGTTGGAATATCGCTATTTTAGCTTTTGAATTGGAAGTATAATGTCTTAGTGCGAAGCACCTTTTCATTCCTTCTAACCAGGCTTTTGCACATTTGCTGGCACGACCTCTAGCAAACTTTGGGAAATTAATCTTTTGGAGCTCCCTAGTAATTTCCTCGATTGGCGGTCCTATATCAGAGTCCCTTGATCCCTCGATATTTCCTAACCCTGATGGAGGGTGCTCCTCTACTTCCACTTCAATTGTTTGGCACCCTCTTAAAGTATCATTAATTGCTTCTAGGGAACGCAAGATGAGAGCCAACTCCGGTGAAGGTAATGGGTTATTTGTAGGAGGTCCTTGTGATGACCCTCCTTGACCTTGATTTCTTCGCGTCCTCGCCATTTTGAATTGTTCAAATATGGGTATGATACACAAGACTCATTAATCCAACTTAAGACTTGTCCACTCTTTGCTGACTCACATACATGTGTATAACGATAGTCATAAGTTCTTCTTTTACTATGCTCGTAAACAAGCATTATTAATACTGAGAAGATTCCCAAGGATCTACCAAATCCTCTTATGTGTGAGTTCTACATAACTTTCAAATTTTCTCTTGATACTCGCCAAGGTACTGGTGCAATGTACTTTGTAAGTCACGCTCTAACACAATTGTTTTCTATAGTACCATAGTTATAATTTAATATTAAGTTAATTGATAACTTGGTTTAATATATTCAAATAATTAAGTTAAATACTAATGTGAATAATACCATTTTTTAATCATGTCTTCATTTGATGGCCATTAGTTGTTCCTTCCCACCCTTTATATTATGTTTTAAAATCATTCATGTCCATTTTACGAATCTTGGGATCTCCTATAGGACATATAAACAATTGGTCTCACCTCTTGAAGAGGCAGTGTCCTTGAAGCAAGATTTATAAGCAAGTATCCATGAATGCATAATTATATATATGCTATATATCTAATATATATATATATATAGATATATAGTTGCAATAATTAGATTAAAAAAGAAAAATAACATTGCTAAAATAATGTGAATTCTTACAAGCTTCATAGACAAAGTCTAAAATATTGTGGGATGAAAAAATGCCATTTTTGTGATATTAATAGAATAGAGAATGAAAATTAATATCATTTATATACTTGCATTAGACCAAACACATAAATCTTAATTTCAAAATGTATTTAACATATAATTTTCATAACGTCTTAACTCATCGAAACTAATGGAATTGAAAGAAGCTTTTAGGTCAATATTTATGACTCAATTTTGATAGAGACCTTTTTTTTAAAGGCAAGCCTTAAAAGGTGCATGTGACTTGAAGTAGACTAAGTGTTCTCGGAGCCCCCATGCTCTCTCCACATCTTAAAATTCTGACCTTAAGTCCTTGGAATTTCACAGAATTCCTTCCAGAAACTAGAAGATTATTACAAAATAAACTCAGCTCGAGTTGTGAATGATGCAATGAAACCATCTCTCCTTCACTGTAATGATATATTTGCCTTGATATCTTTATCTTACACTGACTATGGACCCTTTTACCGCCTGGACGTGTCATTGTCAAATGTTCCTTATTTTCAAGCCCTAATACTTTGGTAGTTTCCTTTGACTTCCACTAATTATAGTCGCATTTATTCCACAAATGCCCATCCCGAAGTCAAATTGTACATAATTTCAAAGTCTCAATGCCTCCGAAGATGTTGTGATATAATATTATAGGAATTGAAGAAACCCTGGGTTGAAATTCGAGTTTATAATTTAGAGACAAGATGAGATGCCTTCATTGCATGAGGAAGTCATTACTCAGTGAAGAGGGCCAATATACAAACCCTGTATAGGGATGACAAGACAACTAAAAGATATATGCTGAAGGGAAGCTTATGAAATTTGGAATTATATAACGACCAACAAGCCTGTATTGTCTTACCTCATACTTGTGGTTCTATTTGCTTGGATATTGGAGAGATGGGCGGTTCCATTCTCTAATTAGGTTCCCCTGTGTGTCGCAGTCTGTCATTTGGTTGGGCCAGTGTGTGGCAATTGCATTTCAATCACTTAAACGTGAAGATGCATAAAATATTGGATATGTTATACCAAGTTCGGTTATTACACACTTTATTAGGGATTATGAACATTGGGGAGACTACACATGATTTCCCATACTTGGAAGAAAATGGAGAACTCTGATTTGCATATTGCAATGGGAATGATGTCTAACCAGAAAGGTTTTCATGTAAGAAGGGTAGAACCAACAACTCCAGTAGTGAAATTCTTGACATTGTCAGATATTCTTCTCAGTTTTGATGGAATTGATATTGCTAATGATGGAATTGTTCCTTTCAAGAGTGGTGGGCACATAGGTTTTAGCTACCTTATTCCAAAGAAGTACACAAGAGAGCATGCCAGAGTCAAAATTCTAGGTGATTATGAGTATCATGAATTTGATATCGAGCTTTCTACTCACAAACACCTAGTCCCTGCACATATAAAGGCAAAGCCTCCATCTTATTACATCATAGTTGGATTTGTATTTTTAGCTTTGTCTGTGTCATACCTTTGCTCTGAATATGGAAAATATTATGACTATGATGCTCCAGTAAAACTGTTGGACAAGCTACTGCATTCTATGGAACGAACAAAAGATGAACAGTTGGTGGTGATTTCTCAGGTTCTGGTTGCAGACATAATTTTTGGTTATGAGGATATTGTAAATACACAGGTCCTGGATTCAAATGGAGTGCATGTAAAAAAAATATCGGGCATCTTGTAGACATGGTGGAAAACTGTGAGGATGAATTTCTGAGATTTGACCTCGAGTATCAACAGATTGTTGTTTTGGCAACAACAAAAAAAACGAAGGAAGCAATTCCCAATATTCTTGCAACACATTGAATACCCTCAGCGATATCTGATGATTTGAAAATGTGAATCAGTTTTCCAGAGGTGACATTCTTTACATTATGATCTAATTATTCGGATGAATAGTGTTTACTACTTCCACGACATGATAGGAAAGATGCTAGGTTGGGGATATCGAGAGGGTACTACTCTCTTTGGTTTTGGCTTTGACTTTTGAAAAAGTAACATGCTTCAAGAAACAATGGATCATTTAAGAGAAAAGTTAGAATTCATACATAAAGCCTCTGGAGGAAAGAAAGTAACCATCATAAGCCATTCAATGGGAGGTCTTCTAATCAAATGTTTTCTCTCACTCTAGAATGAACTATTTGAGAAGTATGTGAACACGTGGATAGCAATTGTTGCACTGTTTGAAGGTGCACCTAGATTTATAATGGACATTCTTTTGAATGGAGTTGCATTGCAGAAGGATGGCAACAAGATCTTTTCATTTCTAAGTGGAGCATGCATCCACTGTTGGTGAGGAGAATTATAATGAGAGCTGGCTTGAAATAGTCACTTCATTGTCATGGCAAGCAATGACTTTTGTAAAGCTAGACACAAGCGAAGGAGGAGTCTTCTTCTTCTCTTGGTAATGAGTCTGTGATATTTGTAGAGAAACTTCATAATGGAGGATGAGGCCCAGGAAAAAAAATGTTATTATTGAGGGGTCTAGTTGTAGAAAATCTATGATAAGTTAACCCAATAATGCAATATAAATCAAAGAAGAATACTATAACCTACTTCTACTATCAATTTGTGGAAGCTTAAAGATCGAGTTGAAAAATATAACTAGAAGAAGAAGAATCAATGGCACAATACACATGATAATTCTTTGGGGAAAGTCTCAGATAAAAACCCCACACTATTGTATTATCATACATGGTGGAAATACATAGGAATTATACAAAGCCTTAGCTCTCACAGCTAGCCAGCTCTCAGTACAATCCTCACGGATGCTCACAGGCAATATTGGTTTCTCTCTAGCCTTCCTCTCTGCCCTCCAAGCTCCTATTTCCTAGCGTTGTTCCTTGTGGATGATTAGCCTATTACCAAGTGGAAGACCAAGCCTTCAAAACTGTGCAATCCTCAAGGATGAATCCTTGACTGCATGCATGAGTTTTCTCCATGAGAAAACACATGCAACTGATAGTCCACTGTCCTTGAACATTAATCTCAACTAGGTATTTCTCAAAATAGACATGCATCAGTTTCTGATGAGGGAATCTTCAGTTAACTGGAGTAGAACTAGTTGAGTGCATTAATGCATCAACTGACTGTTAACTCACTATTAGTTCCTCAAACAATTTGGAACTAATTTAACCAAACTTAACTCGATAAACTAAGTTAACTAATTACAACTCAAATATAAATCAATTTTATCTCCTTAATCTAAGGGATAACTCTTGCATGACCTTAGAAATACTTCTAACTTGAATTTCTCCAACTAATTAATTTAAAATAAATTAATTAATTATTTCCAAGTAGCTGTTAAGGCTAAATTCGATTTTAATTCAGAATTAATTCAAGGACAAATTAAATTGAAATATTCTTGTTGCAATATTTCAACACTAGTAGTTGGGAAGCTATGAAAAAATCATTTCGGCTAAGGATTAAAGAGCTGGAATCTGAAATAAAGGAAATGAACCAGAAAAGACTGGAGGATCTCAAGGCCAGTAACAGGGCTCTTGCAATTTTTGCTTCGAAGGAGACGGAATGGAGATGCGAGAAAAAAAAAAAAAATTACTAGTAAATCAACTTGAATTTCAACGCTTTAACAATAACGAAGATATTCATATGAAGGATGAATCTGTTGCAGAAACCAACGGGAAAGTAATTAGCCATAGCAGGTATGTAGAGAAGCTTAAACGTAAAAAAAAATAAGGCGCAAAGTAGAGATGGAAGAGTGGAAACAAAAATCCCAAAAGAAGAAACATGTAGAAGTTTCCCTCAAAAGCATTATAGAAGAAATGATGAGACTTGAAAGGAAGATAGAGGAAAAGGGTGCTTTATACTATCTCAAATGTCTGAGAAGGATGTTGCTGGATTCAGAGATTCAGTTCAGGCTAAGGTTGGACCTAAGGAAATGGAGTTGTCCAGGGCTAAGAATCCTCTGTGGCATTACGTGGATGGTGTTGGTAGCAGAGAGCGAGAGGCAAAGAAATGGAAGAGGTTATATTTGGGTCTCAAGCTTGAATTCGACAATCTTCGGATATACAGGGCAAATGCATAGCTTCAGGGCATCGAAGTGACAGCAAGATCATTAAGGGAATTGTCTGCTCAAAGAATGTAAAACATAAGCGTATGACTTTTGAGACAAATTTGGGCTTGCGAATGTGCACAATTTGGAGAGCAGGGTATTTGTGTCACAAGTTGCAACGGCAGTGGCTGCCTTACATGAACGATTCTAGCTGGAGGAAAGAATAACGGACTGAGAAACTTCAGAAGGCTTTCAAAATATTAGCTATTAGCTGAGCAATAAAATGTATATATTAATGTAGAAAAAAAAATCTTAATTCATTATGATTAAGTCGGCTGGTTTGGCTCCAAATTTTGAATTTGTAAATTTTTTTTATTTTTTTTAGTAGGTAGGCTTCAAGGTCCAGATTTTGAACCTAAGTTCTGATACCACGTGTGAGGCTCCCTCCTAGGGTCCTCTAACTAAAACTAAATTTCTCTAATTTTAAACACAATAAGATGGGAAATAACTTATTTATATCTAAACATTTATTTGATGATATTATACCATTAAAATTTATTTACCACAAATTAAATAAGTAATAATTTCATTGCAACCATTTACATAAGTAATCAATAAATGGAGGAATACTTGTTCCAATAGCTTAGTTGAGATGCTTCCGAGCTCCTGACTCTGTTGGGATGCTCCTCTTGACTACACAACTGGATTTTCCTCCCAACCAACTAGGAAGTATTTCCTAGCCCAAGGAACCTCCACAAGTTCCCTAGCCCTCCAAGCCCAAGTCCAACCAAGTGTAATGTGTCCAAGTTTAACAAACACTCTCTAGATCCAAGTTTGATCTCCCTCGTCTTTCTCTACATCCCTCTTACAAAACAAAATCCTCCAAAACAAACTAAATCAAAACCAAGACCAAGGATCCCCCACTCCTCTCATCATCCTTCCCCTTTTATGCCTCTTCCTCCCATCCACCTCAACCACCTATCATTAATGTCGTGACTACCCCCTCATCCTTTCATTTAGTATCCTTGACTTTTCTTACCAAATCTTCTCCCAAGTAGATTTGAGAAGACATTTTGGGGATAAAATATGGATATTTAATTTGCAAATTAATTGGGGAAGACCATATATTCTCCCAAGTAGATTTTGAGAAGACATTTTGGGGATAAGATATGGATATTTAATTTAGAAATTAATTGGAGGAGACCATATCTTCTCCCAAGTAGATATGGATATTTAAATTGGAATAAATGGAAGGAGACCATATCTTATCAAAAATTAAATTTGAGAAGACAAGTTGGGAATTGAATAATAACAATAAATAAATTTATATCAATAAATAAATTTACAATTTCACAAATGTAAGTATGTACCAATATTTCTTAATAATTATAAGTCAATATTTTTAGGTAATTTAAACACTAATAAAATTTGCATGATAAGATTAAGTAGGCATTACATTATTTATGGTTATATCTGTAATTTGTTGTGTTCTAGTTTAAGTTTGGATCAGTGGTATCAAAGTGGTCTACTCATTCTCTATTTTTCTTTGAATGTCCCCAACGAGATTAGGGTATAAGGATTTAGGGCTCGATCTCATCAAACCTTTGTAAGGCCAGCCTCGCAAACCCCGACAACCTCCCATGGAAAAAGAAAAGAAAGAAGAGGGGGCAGGAGATCCTTTCAAAATATTACTTGAGGAAGCCCTCGAGCGATAAAGGAATGCGATGATGGATAAATTTTCCCAAATATTTCAATGGCCACCCACAGGCGATGCATCTTCATTTAGCAGCCACTCTAGAGGCGCCTCTCCTTTTAAGGTACAAATTAAATTTGATATTCTCATATTTGAAAGCAAGATAGATGAAAACGCCAATAAATGGTTGAATCTATTGGAAGGATATTTTTCAGTTCACGACTATTCAAATCAGGAAAAGATTACTTTTGTGTTTCTCAAAGCCACAACACACATCAAGGACGAGTGGGAAACCTATTGTGAACAAAAGGACGAGAGTTAATCCTCATTGTTTTCAGCCACACCCACTTTATTATTTCCGAAACACCATCAAGGAACAATATTACCCTGTTGGGAGCTATGAATATAAATACATAAAGTGGACCACACTACGGCAGGGAAGGGACCAAGATGCACTAGAGTTCACAAATTTTTTCCACAACCTCCACACGAAATTTGGTATCAATGATTCTAAGCGACATTTGGTACTCAAGTACCTTGACTATCTACACAAGTACATCCAGGATGAGATGGAGTTCCTGTAGATCTCGCTACTCGACATGGCATACCAATACGCTGTCAAGATCGAGCAAAAGTTTAAACAGAAAAAGCGAGACTTTTGATCTGTGAATCTGAAGCAAGGAAAAGGCACCCCCAAACGACATAGCAAAGGCCAAAGCGAAGGCGGGACGACCCAAGACAACCCACCGAAGTCGCAAGCAAAGAACAACACCACGAAGCCAACTAAAGACACAGGAAAATGGTGTGAGTTCCATAAGAGCTCCAATCACAACACAAGTGAGTGTCGGGCCAAGCAGTCACTTGTGGCGGAGCTGAAGGCTTCCGAATCAGATGCAAGTTCTACCTATGAGTCAGAACCCAATAAGGGGAATGAAAAAGGGAAGAAGATCATTGACACAGAGCCCAGTGCCATCATGGCCACCACCAAGATCCATAAGAATGAGCCTGAAGATCCAGAGGAGGGGAATTCCTCTTCCACTCGCAGATGTGGATGAAAGGCTCTCCGTTTTAGTTCATTATTGACAATGGGAGCCAAAATAACCTCATTTTAGTAGAAGTCGTCAAGCGGTTGGGCCTACCGATGAAAACACATATGCAACCTTATACCAACGGGTGGCTTCACCAAGGACAAGATCTCTGCGTTAGCCAACAATGTCACCTTCCTTATATCATCAAGCTCTTCATGAATGAGGTACTGTGTGATGTTTCTCCTCTTTAATTTTGTGATGTATTATTAGGACAACCATACTTATGGAAGTGACATGCTATATATAAGTCTATACCTTACTCTGTGATTATTAATTTGGGCAATAAGTTGTATAGAATACCAGAGGTAGCCCCACTTACAACCATCTATTTGATCACTACAAAGCAATGCAATAAGATTATTTATCAGACCAGGAAATTTTTTTTCCTTATGATACACCCTTAGGGCAAGAAGAAGGTGGTGGCCATAGCTTCCAATCAGGGCTCCACCGCACAACAACAACAAATGGACAAGGTCATGGAGGAGTACAAGGACATTTTCACCTCACCTACAGGGGTAGCTTTGCACTATCAGACCAAACACTCCATTGATCTAACCCCTGCCTCGTCTCTACCCAATGGAATGATCTATCTACGCTCTATTCAAGAGAAGGATGAGATCAAGAGGCAGATTCAGGAGCTATTGCAGAAAGGGCACATCAGACCAAGCTCATAACCTTGTGGGAGCTCGATTGTATTGGTGCAGAAGAAGGATAGGACTTGGAGACTCTGTATTGACTATCAAACATTGAACAAGATCACTATCCCGAATAGGAACCCAATCCCATAAATTGATGACCTTCTAGACCATCTCAAGGGGGGAAAATATTTTAGCAAGATTGACTTGAAGTCCAGCTATCACTAGGTGCCTATCGAACCCTCTGACGTGTGGAAGATTGCCTTCAAATCCAAGGAGGGCCTTTTCAAATGGTTGGTAATGCTTTTTGGGTTGACGAATGCCCCCACAATCTTTATGAGATTGATGGACGCATCTTGCAACCCTTCACCAATGCATTCGTGGTGGTATATTTAGATGACATCTTGATCTTCCTCCAGAGTTGGGAAGAGCACCTCCACCATATTTGACAAGTCCTTCAAACCCTACGACAACACAAGTTGTGTGCCAATTTGGAGAGATGCACTTTTGGCATGACCCAGGTTCAATATATGAGTTACATCATTGATGAGAAGGGTATGCATGTGGACCCAACCAAGATACAAGTCATTCAAGATTGGCCAGCCCCAACCACTCTAACAGATCTCTGCAACTTTCTAGGTATTTCCAATTTCTACCGCAAGTTCATGTTGGGATTCTCTCATATCACTTGGCCTTTAAGTCAAGTCACCAAGGGTGGAGCGAAAAAATAATAATAATAATAATAATAAATTAGTACAAAACCCAATAGAAGGCGTTTTCCAAGTTGAAGCATTGTCTCCGCTATGCACCAGTGCTCACATTATCAGATCTACAACAACCATTTGAGATTAAGACAAACGCCTATGACTATGTTATTGGTGTAGTTCTTACTCAATAGTGGAATCCAATGGCTTACAACATGTAGAAAATTTAAGAAATAGTCTGAAAGTATCCCATTTGCGACAAAGAAATGCATTCCATTATGCATGCCTACTTTCAGTGGAAGCATTACATTCTGGGGAAGGAAACGGTCATCCACACAGACCACTAACCCCTATAGTTCATATAGACATAAGGGAAGTTGCAGAACGACCACCATCAGAAATGGTCCACCTACCTGCAACAATTCCATTTAAACATTAAATACAAGAAGGGAAGCACTAATAATGTTGCAAATTACCTCAGCTGACCACCAGTCATGGCGTTAATCACTGTACTCGACTCCTCTAGGCAGGAGACTTCGGGGTGGCCACATCTTTACCAGAGAGATCCTAAATTCAACAACACATAACAAACACTCCTAAAAAGGAAGGAGGTTCCAAATTTTCACCATTAGGATGCACTAGTATGCCATCTAGGACACATTGTGTTCCTTAAAGTGAGTGTGCCAAGTTGATTTGGGAGGCGCACTACAGTCGGGTCGCTAGACATTTCAGAGTAGAGAAAATAGCGGTGGTATTGCAGAAGTATTTTAATTGACCGAAACTTCTTCAGGATGTTCGGAAGTACATTAGATCTTGCATCGCCTACGCCATTTCCAAACCAACCATCAAGAAGCAAGGCCTATATACTCCTCTACCCACTCCTAGTTGACCTTGGGAATCTATCTACTAAGCATGAAAAAAAGAATATCACAGTAGATGCCATTGCTAAGCTCTTCTTTGAGCAAGTGTGGGTACACTTTGGGATCCCACAGTTCACTGTCTCAGATTAGGACAACAAATTCCTGAGTGCATTTTGGTTAAGAATATGGTCGATGCTAGATATAAACCTTACTAAGTCCACAACTTTCCATCCCCAAATTGATGGCCAAATAGAGGTTGTCAATAGGTTGATAGTACACATTTTTTGCATGTGCAACTCAAAGCATCCACGCACATGGGATGAAAGTCTCCCCTATGTCTAGCACAACTACAACAGAGCTCTCCATGGCTAAATGGGCCACAATCCCTTTCAGGTAGGGTTGGAATTTTAGCCATTATGTCCCATTGATGTGGCCATACCATTTGCAGCCACTTAGGCAAATTCGGCTAATGTCGAGTCCGAAGCCAACAAGGATAACAACTTCATTGAGTGCATTCAACACATCAGGTCCATGATATATTGGACAGAGCTGATTCTAAGTACAAGAAGCGCCATGATCAACATTGAGTGTCGCACAAGTTGCAGGTGGGCAAAAAATTTTGGCTACATTTGCAAAAGGAGCACCTTGTTGGACCCCACCGCAAGCTTCACCCACTCCGATATGGACCATACAACATCACTAAAGTTTTCGATGATAATTCCTTCGATCTTAGCATCCCACCGTTCCTTAGTCTACACCCAGTGTTCAATGATGACCGCCTTCTGTGATACTTTCCACCATTGTTGGACACATCTGACATTGTAAAACAACTCACACCAACATAGCTCAACCTGAACTGCATAGAACAAGTCACAAATGATAAACTCATGGACACGAAGATCAAGAACGCTTGACAACAGAGGATTCAACTATATCGATGTCAAATCAGGCCAATTCCTTCACCAGGGCAAGTGGTTCACCAAGGACCATGTTCAACAGAAATTTCCTCACCTCATGGAGGCTTTGCACACAATGGGGACCATTGCTTCCTAAGGGGTGAGGTATGATCCAGATGGATATTGATGGTGACCCTCCTAGTAAACCTAGACCTCCAGTGGGTTTCATATGTTTCCTTGTTTATTTCAACATTTACTATTTTTAGCAATTTTTTTAGTCCTGAACTTCCGGAGCAATTTTGACCCCCTAAATGGTGTGTTTGCAAGTCCATTGCCATGGGAAAGGGACTATTGAAAATACACTAGTACTTGGGGATAGCTTTCCAACAAGGTATCGTACACGCTAAACGGAGATAATATGACCAAGTTACGACCCCAGGAAGTTGGCTGCCCAACTAACCCCAACGGGACCCACAAACTCTTGGTGTTACATCTCCTAGGGTTGGGGTTTTAGTTGTTTAAGGTTTTCTCTCAGTGTTCAATAATATATGGACCCTTGAGCCTCATTGTAACACAGTTTAGAGGCATGCAGCCACCACGTCTCTTCTTAGAGATAAGCTACCATCGTCGAAACTAGTTTATTTCCATTCAGTTTGTAAGCACATTTTAGTATTTTGATATAATGAAATGAAGTGTTATTTCTGTTGCATCTCTATAGTTATGGTTATATATGTAATTTGTTGTGTCCCTGTTTAAGTTCGGATTAGTTTTGCCAAAGGGGGGGGGGGGAAGATGTAACACCCCGAAATGGTATTTGAATTACTAACATTTACATTTACATTTGGAAGTTAGAGGAACTTTTGTTAATGTTCACAAACAAGTAATGTTATTTTATTATTATGATGAAATTTCATAATTCGGGAGGGTAGACCGGTAACTGAATTATACCCTCCAGGAATTAGAAACAATTACACCCCTCTCTTGGAGATAAAAAGAAGTTCTCAAAGGAGGGGGGGGGGGGTTCTGATTTTGTTGTTCTGAATGGAAGGAAAGAGTGATATGTAAAACTGGAAGGGTGTTGCGAAAGAGAGATGTCCTAAGTTGGACTAGAACCAGTGGATAACTCTGCTACAGATTAAGTTCAGAAAATGTTAGACTGGACTATGGTCTTGAGTTTTACTATTTAAATCTAAGTGTTGTCTACTGTTTGTTGAAATATGGAAACAAGAATATTCCAATTTAATTTGTCCTTGAATTAAATTGTGAATTAAAATCGAATTTAGTCTTAACAACTACTTGGAAATAATTAATTAATTTATT
>APFE030565883.1:50939-69661 GCA_000404065.3 Pinus taeda | reverse complement strand
TAGTGTTACAAATTAGTAGAACATAAAACACAAAACAAACAAACATTATAGTAACACCATGAGTTAAAATTATTAATATAGTAATAACATGAATTAAAATTATTAATACTGTAATAACATGAATTAAAATTATTAGTATAGTAATAACATAGATTTAATAATGATAATGATTTCTATAATGATGCAAGGTCAACCCTGCAAAACTGATGCGGGAGCAACCAGCAACAAAGCAAGCAAACGTGGACCAGAGGATCAGAACAAAAGAAAATTATGTTTTAAAACAGGAAAATACATTTAAAGCGGATAAGTTAAAGCAGATTTAAAGCGGATAAGATGGATACAGCCATGCACGCTTTTTGGAGAGCTTTCATTGTAGAAAAACTAGGAGAAGATCTTATCAATTCTTCCTAATGTATCTTATAAATCTATAGTGTGATAGGGTGTGAGTTATCTTATTTTGTGAGAAAATTTGTGAGTGAAAAAATGTAGTGGAGCGTGAGCTCGATTCTAAGGCTGAAATGCCTTACCTGTAACCGTGTTGTGTTATTCATATTATAATATATGTGTGTTGTGTTCATGGTGTGTCTTTGTTATATGTGCGTGTTTGGTGTTTGGTGATACAGCGTGCAGCGCATGGGAGCAGAGCAACTACTCTTCAATGCTATTTTGGCCCAATCCAAAGAATGGCAGACGGGAGCTCTCACACTCTCCGCTTGTCTAGGAATTTGCCTGATATAATTTCCTTAGTAACTACTGATAGTTTCGATCGCTATATATCACAGGGTTTTGGTGCTTAGAAGAATTCGAGAATTTGCATGTGAAATCTCTGTATATTGTACAACAATGGCAACAGGCTCAGCTCGGAAAAGCAGCAAGGGATCAAGATTTTTAAAGAATTTGGGATTTTGGGCAACCCCCAAAATCTCATTTTCATCAGTTGGTATCGGAGCAGCAAAAGATTCTGCGGAAGGAGGTACAATTCTTAATGAAGTATGAATAGTTATGGTCTTTATATTTTGTGTAGGTAGCAGCAGAGGAAGGTGAGAAGATTTGCAGCAACCTAGAGAAGGATGCCAAAAGACCGAGTGCGGAGGGCTTGTTGAGGTATCGTGTAACAGAGGAGGCTGTTACTGTAGAGGTTGGTTGCAGCTCACAGAGTTCTAGTGAAGAAATGCAGTGGATAAAATTGCTATTATGAAGACTAGAAGCATATGACCAGGAGGTCATAAATTTTTGTGCCTCGGGAGTCTGATGCGGGAGCAACCAGCAACTAAGTGAGCAAACCTGGACCAGAGGATCAGAATAGAGAAAAACTTGTTTTAAAGCAAAAAAGCGAATTTAAAGCAGATAAGATGGATACAGCCATGCACGCTTTTGGTGAGCTTTCATTGTAGAAAAAGTAGGAGAAAATCTTATCAATTCTTCCTAATGCATCTTATATAAATGTAATGTGATAAGGTGTGAGATATATCTTATTTGTGAGTGAGCAAGATGTAGTCGATTGTAAGCTGGGGTTTAAGGATGAAATGCCTTAGCCTGGAATGTAATTTGTTTGGTATATATATGTGAAATGTGTTCTAGTATTGTATACGCTTGTGTGAGTTTACAATTTAGCAAATTATATGTGGTTGTGTGCGTTCAACTCTTATATGGTGTACTGTTATAATGTTATAATGTGTGTGCGCAGCGGAAGCGTAGTGGGCTACATCTTGAACTTCACAAAATTCCTCACAAACAGATATATCTCACATCCTATCACATTACATATATATAAGAATTTTAGGAAGGATCAATCCTATCTTCTCCTGACTTTCTCCACAAAAGCTTCATGCATGCACGCTTTAAATCTGCTTTATCCTTTTTAAATCTATTTTTCTCCTTTAAATCACGCTTTTCTTTTGTTCTGTTCCTCTGGCCCGCGTTTGCTTGCTTTGTTGCTGGTTGCTCCTGCATCATACTCCCGAGGCACAAAAATTTATGACCTCCAAGTCATATGCTTCTGATCTTTAGAAATTTTATCCACTGCATTCCTTCACTATAACTGCTTCCATGATTTCTGTGAGCTGCAACCAACCTCTACAGTAACAGCCTCCTCTGTTACACGATACCTCACCAAGCCCTCCTCGCTCGGTCTTTTGGCATCCTTCTCTAGGTTGCTGCAAATCTTCTCACCTTCCGTTGCCGCCATCTGCACAATAGCAAGACCATAAGTTCTCCATCTTTAACACAATTGTACCTCTTTCCGCTTCTACTTGCATTCTTCTTTCTACCTCCCAAGCTCTGATACCACTTGATGCAGGGCTCCCAAGCCTGCAATACCAGGATCTTCCAACAAAGTTCACATAAAATACATCTCAACATATAGTCCCAATTTGATGCAGGGCTCAACTAGCCTGCAAACCATGATCTTTTTCTTGTGCATCATGCATAAAAACATGCGCCTTATATCAGCAAATTAATGCCTGTAACTTCAGGAAACCAATATAAAATTTCTCAATCAACCAATATATACAAACTAGAACAAAATAAGAACTTACAAACTTGTGTTGGCCAGATAATTAGAATTGATGGCCCTTTACAATTGCCGGAAGGCTCCCAACCAGAACTTCTCACACTCTATCTCTCTCTCTGATCCTCAATGCCTCAGCATTCCTATTTTATAAAAACTAAGCATGATCTAGAATTCCCAACTAAAAGCTCTGAGTGTCTACATCCAATGCATACACAGGGTAAAAAGCATCTCGAGGCTTTTTCCCATCTTTTCCCTGTTCTAAAATAGAAAAGCCTTCCTTATCCCCATCTATTGCTTTTATGCCTAAAAACACTCGCTATTTTATAACAAAATACTTAAAATAATCACACCCCTTCTTTATTCTATATTTACAAATGGAAACGGGTTTGATGCTCCTGCATCATACACCCAACCTTAAAACTAATCATTATCTCCTGATCATGTGCCTGGATCCCATACTTTGTTCTGCAACCGTCCAAATGCTTTATTCCTTTGGTGCCGCTGCATTTGTGTTGTCTTTTCCTCCATCTTCTTCTTTCAGTCAATCAGGTTCAAGTTCTGATTGATCTTGCTTGCTCCTATTTCTATTTTCCTCCAATTTGATTGCTGCATCATCAGCTGCCATATTTCTTCAATTTCTATGTCCAGCTTGCTGTTGCTGTTCCCAATTTTTGTTAATTCAGCTGCTACCATAATCAGGAGGCTATTACTACAGAGGCTGGTTGTAGTGAAGGAATGCAGTGGATAAAATTGCTAAAGACCAGAAGAAGCATATGACCAGGAGGTCATAAATTTTTGTGCCTCGAGAGTCTGATGCGGGAGCACCCAGCAACAAAGCAAACAAACTGGAAGAGAGGATCAGAACAAAAGAAAAGCATGATTTAAAGCAGAAAAATAGATTTAAAAAGGATAAAGCAGATTTAAAGCGTGCATGCATGAAGCTTTTATGGAGAAAATAACGAGAGGATAGGATTGATCCTTCCTAAAATTCTTATATAATTGTAATGTGATAGGGTGTGAGAGATATATCTTATTTGTGAGTAAAATTGTGTGTGAGCAAGATGTAGTAGATTGTGAGCTGGGTTTTAAGGCTGAAATGCCTTAGCTTGGAATGTAATTTGTTCTATATATATATATATATATATATATAATATGAAACGTGTTCTAGTATTGTGTACGTCTGTGTGTATTGTATAATTAAGTTAAATCTTGTGTTCAAGCTTGTTGATCTAAATATCGTTTAACTGTTATATATAGCGATCCAAATATCATGTATCTGTTATATGTAAATGTTTGTTGAAGACAGCGTGTAGTGCAGAGGAAGATTCTGATGATGATGGAGAGATGAATGCTCTACCAGAGAAGAAATCACGAAGGAAAGAGGCTCCATGATCTTGTTTTTTAAAGAAATTGGGATTTTAGGCAACCCCCAAATTCCCATTTTCATCAGGTGGTGACTCTGCTACCCACTGCAAATTCTTTAGCTCCGTCTAATTCATCATGCATTGTTTGGACACGCGAACAGGCAGCGTAGCACCATTATATATATGCAAACATTCAAACCCACGCAGTTGAATCAAACGCTGGGGAATTCGGCTCCAAGGGATTCAATACACATGATTATATATATCCGACAGACGGTGAATTTGAGCTCTACAGCAATCTCAGAAATGCAACCGAATAGCGGAAGCTTCACTATCCATTTAAAGAGTCCAATTATTGTATGGTGACGATTAAAATATAAAATCAAAACTTAACGCATTCTAAACAAAAGCCATTTAAAATCGAATGCCAAACATGAGGTTCAGACTTCACATTAATCTTTACTTGAAACGTACGCATCAGTCTTGTGAGCCAACACCATTAATGTGAACGGAGAATAATGTGCGCGGTCATGCCAAGCGTAAGATTCGTATTACTTCTTTGTATTCAACCTTCATGGTTTATACTTTTTATGAAGACGTGGAGGGAAAATTTATCATCAATCTTTGGCACGCCTCCCTCTCTCATCTTGAGAGCTTAGCTGCCTCTTTTCTTCAATTTCTATGTCCAGCTTGCTACTGTTGTTCCCAATTTCTGTTAATTCAACTGCTACCATAGAAGCTGCTTCTGCTGCCGCTATAGATGTTGCTACCTCCCAAGCTTCTTGTCCCTTGCTGGAGCCGAGATATTATATATAACAGCTGAAGAGTTCGTCGACTCTGCGAGTTAGACCCATTACATAATAGATCGCCGAAGCCGGAACTGTCGATGCCTAAAAAGGCGGGGTTACAATATTTGAAGTCCAGGCATTTGAATTAGAGCCGGGTATTATAGTGTTTCCCGTGTATTATATATATGTGGTCGCGGTTCCAAAAGAGTGGTTAATAATGTTTTCCCATATATTATATGGACTGTGGGGTTAAAACTTAAGGCATATATATGATAATGCTCGTGTTGGTCGTAAAGTGTGAGCGCAGTTGTGCAGTGGCTTCCGATAGTTACAAAGCATAGTTTAAGTAAGTCCATGGTTATAGACGGCTGAAAGCCTATAGAAAGCTTCCGATAAGGTCTTGTGAGGTATTAACCACAGGTCCAAGAATTTGGATATATATAAGAAAAGGGGTTTTGGGCTTACCTAGACCACTTTTCATCAAACACTCTCCTACCACATCCACCCATGTAACCATGCCCACCAAGGGTAAACATGAGATGAGAGGATGCTATGATCAGATTCAACCTCCTATGTGACCTTAAGGAAGTGGAATCGACATAGACATCACACACAGTCATTCAACATTATCAAAAGAACCCTCGAGAGACAAGTCACCTAGTGTCTGTCCTTAGGTCCCACTGTTGATCTAGATTTTTTAGGCCATAGTCGCTCTGATGCTATGGGCAAGGGAGTGACTAGAATACCAAAGTCATTCTCATAGGGTTACCGTTAGAGATGAGAGAACAAAATTGCTAGCTCTGTTCTAGTGACCCTGAGACTTAAGCCACCTTTTGAGGCTGAGAGCACAGGCCACTGCCGAGAATGGAGTGATAGCTTGAAATCATTAAAAATATAGGGAAACAGTGATGCAAAACAAATGAGTCGAGCAAGACGTTTATCAATCCCCTACTAGACCTGTGAGACATTTCGACGTACAACTCTAGAAATGGAACTAGCATGGGGGAGAATTGGACATAATTTCCATTCTTAATGGTTGGAAGGAGTGGTCTTCTCCTTTGTGAATTTCATTCCAAGCCCCATCTAAAACACATAAAAATTTCAACGTGATGTTTTAAGAGTATTAGTTGTAGAAGTATGATTCTACTCTAAAATGTTGCTATGGACGATAAAATTCACTCATTATAGAGGATTACAAGGAAATAGTTTAATAATTGCATAAAAGAACTTGTATGTGACCGGATGTCTATGCAAAATAAATTGGGATATGAAGGAATGAGTGAACAAAATTGTTATGATTCATTATTAAAGGTTGATGTGAAATGTTAGTGAGTTAGCAATACAAAAAAACAAATATTTAGAACAGGTTAATCTTACGTAATTGATGGAAGTGGAAAAATGAAACATATTATATATGTATATTTGTAGTTTGTAGTTGGGTGAGAACTAGGTCCACCTGTTGAACACTTATCCATTGGAAAACAAAAATAATATTAATAGAAGGAATTATTTATTTAGTTGACAAGGAAATGAGAAAACATTCACCGATAAGTCATAGTGCACTAGATTGGTCCTTGGCCAACCGAATGGGATAATTAGCGACGGGTAGTTTGGGTCTTGTAGTTAAAACCTACACGAATAAGACAAATTTGAGAAGGCTCATCCTAAAACATTTATAAGTATCACATTGCAGAATATTTTCAGAAGGGCACACCTTAGGTTTGCATTTAAGTACATAAGAAACATTATATTTGAACTTGATTTATCAACGATACATTGTCCATGAATTTAAGTATACAAGCTAATATTGTACAATTAAATATATCCATGTTACCACACCATCTCCCTAGGAAGACCGAAAAACAACAAGAATTACATAACATTATTTTTTTAAATGAAAATACATTCCCATATTTTGTGTATCCCATCAAGTAAAAATACAACTAGTTAGAGTGAAATCCAACAATGTTGTACGAACGAAATAATTACATATAACCAAGTATCACAACTGATAATTTTTTAACAACAATGCTATGTTATTATACCATGAATGATTACAACAAAATCAATGAACCGAAATCAAGAAATTAATTTCTTATAAGAATCCTCATGAAAATTTTCCATTTTTGCACTTAATGAAATCACTTCTTAAAATTAAAACAAAATTTATTGAAGGACAAAAACAAGGTTTGTAAGCTCTATAGATACATTGTCATGTACATTTTTTCCTCACAAAATCAAAATTGGAAGTTCAAGGTGGACGATCACAATGGGATCACCCATTAAGGAAGAAAACTTTACAGTTACTTATGAACCTTTTACGGCCATTGGACCTCAAAATAAACCCTAGATGAAGTCCACGGAAAACTGAAAGTTACTTTTAGATGACGAAAACCCTTTTTAGTAGTCTTCTAAGTACTTTCCACAAACATTATGCTATTTGGGTAGAGATCTATTATTTTTCTATGTTGCTATCATTCTTTTGTGTCATAAGATTAACTCTCCTACTTAGGTCGTGGATCCCTTCTTCTATAATATTTTGCCACACTTTGGATTAACAAGTAGCATTATTTCTTATTAATGTTATTGTTTCCTTGGTATCTTTTGGCAAACTCTCTAGCTTATGTTGGGTTGAAAACTTAATCTCTTTATTTCCTTTCACGCGCAAATAGATGACAAAAATGAGGTTGTCAATCATACTCCCGTTCACTCCCTTCACAACTATGTTTACAAAAATGAACAATGGGGTTCCTATTTGCACATTATTCAAAATAATTACAATAGGGCTACACACTCCTCTACTCGATTCATTTCTTTTGAAGTTTGTTATGGGTTTCAGCCAAGTGTAGCCTCTAAGATGCCATTGACTATCACCTGTTGTTAGTTTGCACAACAAAAACAAGAAAAAAATTTATCTTTCTGTTTTATACACTCCATATCATACTACCATACTGAAGTAACTGATGTTTTACAAGTTTCTGAGGATCATGAAAAACATAAGTACATCAAATAAAACACACCCTTGTCATTTCAACCACGATACCATGTATCACACTTTTTGGGAATAAAATTCTTCAAATCCCAACACCATAAGTTGCATCCTCTAAGATATGGTCCATATACTATTCTAGAATACATTACTGAAAATGCATATTAATTAGACTTGCCTTCCCAACTAGGCATACATTACGTGATTAATGTTAAAATTATGAAGCTCTTTGAACCACCTTTCCCTCGGGAATCATTCATTGTAATATTCTTGATTTTGAACCTCCCTCACTAAAGGATGTAATTATTGTTCCCAAGATGAGGACACAGATCACCACAAATAAAATGGATGACTACATAGACATTGTAGCCCAATTTTTCTGATTTGATGGTGGAAAGAGGGATGCTTCCTGCTCTAAACATGGACGAATTGGGAAACCAGGAAAGGGCATCCCTTCTAAGGAAACTCATAATGAGGAAGGAAACATATAAAAATTGTATTTGACGTCTCTAAAATATGTATTTTCTTTTTTTTTTCGTGCAAACTAGCTAGGCAACTTAAAAAAGGAAGGCAATATAAAAATAATATTTTGTTGTTTCCATGCACAACTATTTGTAATCAAGTTAATAGAAACACACATTTGCATAATATAGTGTCTCCCTTATGGCAAAATGATAATATTATTTTCAAAATCTTATTATTTATCTCTATATTATTTCATTGTACCATAAATAATTAATAAATTTTAAATACGCATAACTCAATATTATGTTTTAACCACAATATACCTATATACCTATTACTATAATGTTATAGAGCTATATAAAATGATACATGAAAATAAATACATATTACTATCACAAATGTTGTAGCGTTATAATAAATAACTCAATGTTTTAACTTGATATACATATATACCTATTACTATAATGTTATAGAATTATATAAAATGATACATGAAAATAAATACATAAAAATAAATACATATTACTATAACAAATGTTATTAGGTTACATAAAATAATACAAGAAAATAAATATATTAATATTATATCTATTAAAAGGCTTTTTTTTTGGGAAAAAAATGAGAAATTCAATAGGCATGTCAAAAAATTTCGGTGCATATTTTAATTTTATTTATTTCCTAAAAACACTTGTTTTTATATTTGACTTTGGTATAAGAGGGCTCCCTATGTAAAATATATAATTATAGTTCTGTTATTTTATTATAAAATTATACGACTTTTATATGGGATTTTATTTATTTTTTCTTCTTTAAAATAATGGAGTAAATAATTTGAATTAATCGGTTGATATTATTATATATATTATATTATCATCATCTAATTTTTAAGGTTAGCTAGGGCATTACACCAATTGGTGTATGAGAATCCCATTGTTTATAGAGACAAGGGATCAACCTTCTTTGCAAAGGATTTGACTACTAATTCTATGAAGGAGGTTATTAAGAGAAAGGAGGACCTCAACATGTTTATAATATTTATATGTATGTTTATATTATAATTTAGTTATAATTATTAATAAAATTTTAATATATATGTAACATTAACATTTACCAAAACATTTACCAAATATTATTAAGATTTTTTATTTTTATTTTTAATTAACGAAATTCTAAATTTATTTTAAAATATTGGTAGTATAGATTCATCTTAAGCAATGATCTAACAAGCTCTTAGAGAGGGATGACATGAATCCTCTATATCATCCCTAAGTATCTCAAAAAATCATTACTCACTTCATATAACACATGTTTATATAACATGATATTTTTAGGCTAAGTTAAATACAATTTAAAATATTTAATTTAGCCTAAAAATATCATGTTATAGATGTTTATTGGTTAATTTTTTTTTTGAAATTATTTTATTTAAGTGAATTACTGACATGTAAATTTGTTTATATATTGTATTATTTGTTAACATTTTTGAATGTTATTTGAAATCATAAAATTTTAAAATATTCTAATGTTCATTTTAAAATATAGACTAAAGAAAATAATTGGAAAGAAAATAACCTTATTTTATAAATAGATAAAGTGTAATTCCATGCATTTTTAATATGGGGTTTGCATTTAACATTTAAAAAAAAATATTACACTGTGGATTATATATATATTATTTTAATATTAATAAACTCATATAAAGTAAAACAATTCTTAATAGTTAGAGAGACAAATTTTAGAGTGTCCTATTATGAAAATATATTTTAATATGTATCATAAATAAAATATTCCAATGTCTAATTTAATTAGAATATCATAAATAGATATTTCCTTTTTTAATTTAATCAATATTTCTTTTGCACTTTATCATTCTATACATTAATTCAAAATTTAAAAAATTAATAATTAAAACATTTTAATATTGGCTCTGTAATTTCTTCCTTTTTTATTGTAGATTTCAAATATGACATTTAAAATTGTAATGAATTTTTTTTTATTATCATCTTAAAGTAAAATATTTCATAGATAGACATATATGGCAATTGGTCAATGTGTTTAGTTAGGGAGAGATGTTATTATTCTACCTACTTGGATAAAATTCTTACTCATAATGATTATGAATCCATTCGAAGACAATTTTATATTTTTACATAACCTAATTTTAAAGCCTTATGCTTTCACCACCAATTAATTAGACACTAATCTAAATTTTATCTTAATTTCTTCATCTTGAAGTAAAGACTAAATCAACATTTTCCTTTAATAAATTTAATATATTTAATTCAATAAAATAATTTTATATTCTAATTTTATTAGGTAGTGAGGTGTTTTCCTCCATGAAGAACTCCCCTTTGTGTCATTGTGTCTTCTCTCGCACCATTGATCCAAGTAAGTATCAAAACATTTACCAAATATTATTAAGATTTTTTATTTTTATTTTTAATTAAGGAACTTCTAACTTTATTTTAAAATATTATTAGTATAGATTCATCTTAAGCAATGATCTAACAAGCGCTTAGAGAGGGATGACATGAATCCTCTATATCATCCGTGAGTATCTCAAAAAATCATTACTCACTTCATATAACACTTGTTTATATAACATGATATTTTTAGGCTAAGTTAAATACAATTTAAAATATTTAATTTAGCCTAAAAATATCATGTTATAGATGTTTATTGGTTAATTTTTGAAATTATTTTCTTTAAATGAATTATTGACATGTAAATTTGTTTATATATTTTATTATTTGTTAAAAGTTTTAAATGTTATGTGAAATCATAAAATTTAAAAATATTCTAATGTTCATTTTTAAAATATAGACTAAAGAAAATAATTGGAAACAAAATAACCTTATTTTATAAATAGATAAAGTGTAATTCCATGCATTTTTAATATGGGGTTTGCATGTAACATTTAAAAAAAAATATTACAATGTGGACTATATATATAGTATTTTAATATTAATAAACTCATATAAAGTAAAACAATTCTTAATAGTGTTGTATTATGAAAATATATTTTAATATGTATCATAAATAAAATATTCCAATGTCTAATTTAATTAGAATATCATAAATAAATATTTCATTTTTTAATTTAATCAATATTTTTTTTTGCACTTTCTCTTTCTATATATTAATTCAAAATTAAAAAAATTAATAATTAAAACATTTTAATATTGGCTATGTGTGTAATTTCTTCCTTTTTTATTGTAGATTTCAAATATGACATTTAAAATTGTAATGAAAAATATTTTATTATCATCTTAAAGTAAAATACTTCATAGATAGGTCCACATGGGGTAGCTCAAGTGGCAAGGGCCGTGGAAATGAAGTCTCACCGAACCGGAAGTCTTGGGTTCAAACCTTGGGCTACCCTTCCCCCGTTGAGGGGTACTTAATGGACATGTAAATCGCAGAGTCCCAAAATATTTTATTATCATCTTAAAGTAAAATATTTCATAGATAGACATATATGGCAATTGGTCAATGTGTTTAGTTAGGGAGAGATGT
The DNA here is from genome assembly GCA_000404065.3 of Pinus taeda. Classification (NCBI taxonomy): domain Eukaryota; kingdom Viridiplantae; phylum Streptophyta; class Pinopsida; order Pinales; family Pinaceae; genus Pinus; species Pinus taeda. The sequence continues at coordinate 58,027 of APFE030565883.1, read as the reverse complement.
CATTATTCTACCTACTTGGATAAAATTCTTACTCATAATGATTATAAATCCATTTGATGACAATTTTATATTTTTACATAACTTATGTTTAAAGCCTTATGCTTTGACCACCAATTAATTAGACACTAATCTAAATTTTATCTTAATTACTTCATCTTGAAGTAAAGACTAAATCAACATTTTCCTTTAATCAATTTAATATATTTAATTCAATAAAATATTTTTATATTCTAATTTTATTAGGTAGTAAGGAGTTTTCCTTCACGAAGAACTCCCCTTTGTGTCGTTGTGTCTTCTCTCGCACCATTGATCCAATTTATTAGACAACTAAAAAGAATTGTCAATGGATCATTATAGGTGGTGGAGAAGGCTGGTTTGGAAGTCGGTTACACTGGAAGTTTGTTGTTGGAAGTTTGTTACACCTGGTTGGAAGTTCGTTAAAATAACCACCTAGGTACTATTGTAGCTAATTTTCTATTTGAGGCCTCAACTTACACCACATTAGCTAAAATCAAGGTTCATGCCTCTTAGGAATCCATATTATTTCATGGAATCCACTCACTTGGTTTTTAACATGTTATACATATACTACTAGAATCCGTATTCTGCTAATAGGATTCACTCCACCAAAAGAGGACCAAACATGGTTGTCATTTTGGCACCAAATCTAGGGAGAAGGGTGAATTTTGGGTGACGAATTTTGAAATAGTAGGCATCTTTTCACAATTGCAGAAATTGAGGGTTTTCTCCAGCTTCTTCATTTCAATATTGGGGCTGAGATCCCATGGGTTGAAGTTCTTAATGATGGTGTGAGGATTCACTCCACCAAAAGAGGACCAAACATGGTGGCCATTTTAGCCCCAAACCAGGTGAGAAGAGCGAATTTGGGCTAACAAATTTTGAAATAATAGGCATCTTTCCAAAATTGTAGAAATTGGGGATGTTGGATTGTCTCGAGCTTCTTCATTTCCATATTGGGTCTGAGATACCATGGGTTGAAGTTCTTAATGATGGTGTGAGTGAACCCACATATATATACTATGAGTTGGTTAAGTTGGGTGCCAATATGAAGATCATTGACATTAGAGAAGGGCTTGGTATTGATTATGAAGGTACCAAGTCTTCTTGATCTCATATGTATGTTTCTAATATTCTAGAAGAATATGCAACAATTGTGGTCAAGGAAGTTTTCGTTGTGGTCAAGAAAGTTTGTGTGGTTTGTAATCACACATAATTTGAAAAGGGTAAAACATCCCATCATATGCAGTGAAGGTTGGAGAGATCTGGTTTCACACCATTCTCTTCTCATGTACATCTTATCATGTGAATTATTTTAGTGACATTGATTTTTTTCTATTTTTGGACCAAAGTGTAAATTTCTCAACAAGTTCATCAAAATAATACGAAGACATGGTCACATGTAAGCCTCCTTCATGAACCTTTTGCTTGGAGATTTATATTCTCAATTTGAGAGCTTTGTCATATTGGGTCTCCAGTGTCCAACAAATATAAACACTTACGTGCCAATAAATTATAATGCAGTCTTAATATAGCATAAATTACACTATTACACATAGTAAGGCTTTTTGTGGTGAAATAAGTCTTGATTTTTGTGAGGTGAAGTTCAAGGTTTAAGACTAAACCCATGTTTCTCGCGTGGAGGAATTATTATTCCGAGGCAATATTTGAAGCCTCAAAACCTTATCATTTGCATTGAGTTTTGTGAGATTGATTTATTCAATTAGTTGGAAAGCAACATTGGGAATCTTGAGAAAAATAGGCAAACCTTTTTACAAATTAGAATTGGATAATTGCATTAATCTTTATTCCTCTCAGTATAGGTATATCTCAAACATTTTTAGAATATGCTCAATGTATCTAAAAAGGCTTCGATCACTGAATAGTTATATATCATAACAACATTTATATGAGATAAATATGTATAATAATATTTGTATCTCCCATTATTTGAAAAAAATGAATAAAAAAACTACAACACTATGAGCCTATTGTAAATAATTTTCTGTCTTTAATGAGTATGATACTTTAACTTACTCCACATTAGCCAAAAGAAAGGTTCATGCCAATTAGAAATCCATACTCTCTTCATGGAATCCAGAAATTGCTTTTTTGAAATGTTATATATATACTACTCTAATCTAGGATGTACCAACTCATATATGTTTTTAAAAATGTTATATATATACTACTATAATCCAACACTTCCCAAAGCAGAGATTGTGGCATAATGAAAAATGAACTTATCACTAATCAACCATGGGGCATAGAATTAGAATTCCTTACCATAATCACTCAAATTTTATCACCTTTGTGTATATGAGGAATTTTTCATTTCTTGTTACAAGTTGTCAAAATAAGAACAACTTTCTGTGCTCGGATCTTGAGAAACAATTATACAGAATATCAGTACCCACTTCATTCTCTGTAGTACTCCTAGCAATCTCACTCTTTCTAGACATGACCACCATCTAGAATAAGAATTTATGACCTCTATTAATGAGTTCTTTTATCTCTAGAGTTCACCATGTTCAGAAAATTCATGGGTTGCATATAGAAGGAGGGTTGATTATATTAGAATCCCATTCTTGAGCGACTTTATCAAATGCTTTGACAAATGAAGTTGTAGAAGCCCTGATGTGTTTTCCAAACACCATGCAAGTTGATCTATTGAACACAAAAAAAAAAGAATTTCATCCTAAAAATCTATAATTCTATCATTATTATAGGGCTATTCAAGAACTCGGACCAACCTTACTTGTACTAAATGTAATCAACTTTCTTCTTCCTTTCTCTCTATTTATTTCATATGTTAGGTCCTACCTAGAGCGCATTAATGGTAGGTGAATAAAATAACATGGGAAAATACATCAATTGCAAATGTTAAAATTGAAGGGTCATTTAAGTACCAACACATATTGAGACAAGGAAAGGTCTCTCTTTGGCTAGCTTTGTGTAATTTGGGAGAAGAGAGGCCCAAAGATTTTATATTTGGCATGTGAGGCAAGAAATTTTCTCACTAAGTTGATAAAAATGATCCTCTAGCACAACCTTGTGAGTGGTAAGCCTTTCATAACTTACTTTCTTTATTTCTCTCTATTTATTTCATTTGTTAGGTCCTAAAATTAAATAGCTTGGCCTTTTAGTTGTGGCACCTCTTTCATTCACTTTTTCATGTAAATCTCCAAACTCAGTTTTTGTTCATTTTTTGTAGCTATTCAAGTATTTTGGTCTGCTATATTGTAAATGGCGAAATAAACATTTCTTCTTAGGATTCACATAATTATAATTGAGAACCAAGAACCATGGTGGTGATTCATTTTTTATATCGTGATTGTGGAGAGTGTTAGCTCAAGACTAGATTTTTCATAAGGTTTATCTTGATTATATTTTTTCTTTTTGAAGGCACAATTACTTATTCCTATCATGTGCTCAAATTGACATTCGGATACAAAATAGGATCCTTAACATGTCCATTGAGTTTTTTCAACTTATTTTTCTCAATTAGTTGGAGTGAGAAAAATATATAAATATTTTTACTAATGAAAATTAGATATTTGCAGTAATCTATATCCTTCTACTATAGGTATATGTCAAATCTTTTGAAAATATGTTGAATTAAACAAAGTCTTTTGGGAGAAATCACATGAGAGAATCTTTGCACAACAAGTTTGAAAACAACAAGTGTTTAATTCATTATGGATCAGAGAAGTTTGAAAACAACAAGTGTTTAATTCATTAAGGATCATTGAATAGTTATATATCATAACAACATTTATATGAGATAAAAATATGCATAACAATATTTGTATCACCCATTCTTTTACTAAAATGGATAAATACTCTACAACACTAGGTGCCTATTGTAGCTACTTTTCTATTCTAAATGAATATAACATATGATTTTTCTCCCATCTAACCAAAATCACCCTTCCCTCCTTTTAGGAATCCATATTCTCTTCATGGAAGCTACGCATTTGCTTTTTGACATGTTATACGTATACTACTACAACCCAACAAGTGTCAACTCATATCCATATCCAACGGTATTTTGCTAAGAGTATTCACTCTATCAAGGTCATGACTCCCATTGAAAGTGGAGCTAACACAAATCGTGAAGAAGTGCTTGTGGCATAATGGAAAATGCATTTATCACATATTAACTAAGGTTGCATAATTAGAATTATTTGTGATAATCACTGAAATTTTATCACATTCACAATTCTATATAGGACTTTTTCATTTCTTATTACAAGTTGTCAAAATAACCCTTTTGTATGCCTAAGCTTGAAAAAAACTGTAGAGAATAGAGAATATCAATACCCACTTTGTTCTATGCACTACCCTTAGGGATCTCACTCTTTCTATACACCACCATCTAGCATACTAATTCATGCACTATAATGACAAGTTCTTTTCTTTGTTGATTTTTCAATGTTTAGAGAAACCATGAGTTACATATAGAAGGAGGGTTGATTAGATTATAAGCCCATGCTTTCCAAAAACCATGCAAGTTTAACTATCCAATACCAACATAAGAAATTCATCCTAAATATCTATAGCTTCATCCTTCTTATATGGCTCTTCAAGAACTTGGACCAACATTTCTTTGTTGGACTGTTTTGTGTCTTGCATTATTTTGCCTAAAAAAAATTGTGTAGTTATCAAAATCACTACTCCCTAGTACTATATCAATTGTCGCACTTTAAGAAGAATTTTTAAGTTGCTTAATGGTTATGCTTCCTCTTGTTTTCTAAACGTTTCAATTGGGATCTGCCTTTTATGGGGAATTGCATTAGACATTTAATAATGATTATTCATTTTATCCTTTTCTCTGTGTGAGTCAACTTCACTTTACTCAAAAATAATGATATTCCTTGATCAATAAAGCACCTTTATTTTTTATTTCATTAACAATATCGTAAATACATGTTCCCACAAACTTCAAAATACAATTAATATTCTGGTCAAAACATGTACAAATCAACAATATCCTATAACATAGGTGTAATCCCTCTAAATCTATATGATTTTTTCTACCATTCCTTCAACAACACCCACACTGAAAATTTTATACTCCCTCTTACATCAATTAATCCCCTTCCCCCTATCATAATGCATCATGCATTGAAATGTCATCCAAGGAAAATTGCATCTACTTTGGTTTTATATTGATCCTACAATGAAATATTGTAGAAAAGAGAAAAATTCTTGAATCAATTGTAATATATGTGTAAATTCTACAGTTGTCGAACTAATTTTTGAGCCAACAAACAAATACAACCATTCTTAACACCAATTTTTGAGCTAGCAAACAAATACATACATTCTTAACTTGTTTGAATAAACTATGGAACACAATCTTTTTCTCATTTATTCTATAGTTACATAAAGATGCCCAAAAGAATGCCAAGTGAATAAAAGAATGAGGGTAGTTTGATTGGAAGCATTCAAATACATGAATCACATAAGGTTAAAACCTAAAGGTCATTTAAAGGCCAAAATTATTGAGACGAGGAAAGGTCTCTCCATGGATAAATTTTTTGCAATTTGGGAGAAGAGAGGCTCTTAAAGGCAAGATATTTTCTCACCAAGTACATCAATATGATAGTCTAGCATAACTTGCTCACTTCAATAGATAAATGAGTTTCTTGCTTTATCTATATTTATTCCATTCTTTAGTTCTTGAAATTCATTAGCTCAAAGTTTTGTTGGCGACACATTTTTAGTTCACTTTTTCCTGTAAATCTACTAACAACTTTTTCATTCATTTTTTCCTCTATGCATGTCTTTTACTTTGCTAGACTATAAAATGTCTAAAAAAACATTGCTTCTCAAGATACACCTAATTATATTTGAGACCCAAGAACCTAGAACAGTGGTGGTGATTCATTTTCTAGATCATCATTACAAGTTGCAGAGAGTGTTAGTTGAAGACTAGTTTTTTTAAGAGCATTTACCTTAATTCTTTTCTTTTTGTTGGAATGGCAAACAACTTTGAGAAAAATTGTGATTTATTCTTTTAAAGTGGTAAATAAATTCAACACTCTCAAAAAACAAAATAGTCACTCAAACTTTGAACATTAAACAACTTAAATTTATAATTTTTAAAACTTTCTCCCAAATTATGAGCATAATTGAGAAAAGAGTCTAGAAAAACAATTTAATCTAAATTAAACTTTATATATATATATATATATATATATATAATTATATATATATATATATCTAAATCTAATATACAATAAAACTTTTTCTCTTCCTCTTAGTCTTATACTATTTCATATCATCATTCTAAATCTTTTGAAAACATATAAATTTCTTAAAACTTTTGAAAGCATATACAACCGTGATAAAGAGGATGTAATTGAAACATTACCCAAAGAAACTTTCTAATATTGTTAACAAAATATATTGTTTCGATTACCCAATGCAACTTCTTAACATTGTTAACAAAATATATTTCAACTTTAAATGAAATCATTTAATCTTTTGAATTAATATAATTGAAACATTATCAAACATAACTTATTTACATTATTATTAAAACATATTTGAAATTTAGAGGTAAAGAACAAGTTCCATTGTGTGTTATGATCAAAAGAAAAAAAATTGTGAACTATCTTCCTAAAGTACTTAAATATTTATTAAGAACTTGAGAATGAGGATTTCAGTATCTACAAATTAGAAAACTAATTACTACACTAACCAAATGTCAACATTTTCTGTCAATCAATTCAATATACTTAATTTAATAATATAGTTTCATATTCTCTAATATTTAATTCAATACATTTATTCTAAATATATATAAATAATATATACAATTTCAATGATCTATATTCAAATAATAAATTATATATATACAATATATAGTTATATGATTGAAAATATTATATAACAATGTAATTTAATATAATAGTATAATAATATAAGGTAAAAATTAAAATGTGCTCACTGCTACCCATATCATTGTATAATTTAGTACAAACAATCAAGAGAGGACCATCATTTAGAATCGTACTCATTTAAATATAGAAAAGTACATGGGATATAAGTATATAATTATG